>JBBDGT010000170.1:0-156439 GCA_037306005.1 Rhinophrynus dorsalis | reverse complement strand
TGATTCATCTTTCCACATTCTCCTTGTGTATTTGATGGACATTACTCAACTACTGTGTGTGTTTACTCTCTACAGTACACAACTGATGGAGTGTGATATCTTGCCTGAGCCCTCAACAAAATTCTCAATTTTGTCTGCTGTCTATCAAGTAAAGCTCACATCAGGCTCCCAGTCAGCTGTATGTCTCCTAATATATTTATTTGTTTCATTATTTATGTTTTCATTTTTTTAATTTTTTTTTTTTTTTTATTTTATTTTTTTTTAAGTTGTCCACCCTATCTTATCACAGTCAGTCCAAAAAAAAATCCTATAACATAAAGTGGTAGAATGCGTCGCTCACTGTGAGCCATAACCATACATGAGCAGTAGAGAGTCTCAACCATGCATGTGTGGTTTTGCACACAGGGAGCTTCGCTGTGAGCCGTCTGGAGCTCCCCACTAAGGATCAGCTCATTCAGCGAGTCTCTACTGCGCATGACTGCAGTCATGCGCAGTAGAGACTTGCAGAACGTGCTGCCCCGCTCCGGACGGCACACGTCCTGTCTCTGGTCCCAGCTCCTGGGAAACAGCTGGGTGCACTTTAGCCCTTGTATACGGGCTTTCATACTAGTATGTATATGTATATATATATATATATATATATATATATATATATATATATATATATATATATGTATAAATAAAACTAAAAACCAAAATCAATTACTTCTTTCCCCAGGCTTCCCCAGCACAGAGACAATAAAAGCAAAATCGTGTATCTTGCCAGTCATCAACAACAGATTTTGGGGTATTTGGGGTCAACCTCCTTTCTCCCTTCTTCTCCACCAGAATGCCCCCAGATTCCCCTAATATAGAGAACAAATGCCCTACCTGAAAGACTGCCTAAACTAAGCTTCAGTTCCTATCACGGTGCCCGTGTTATTGCTGGCGACATTGTTACTGTGCTTCTTCCTGAGTCATTCTTATTGGCTAACATGGTGTTGCACCACCCAGTAAATACCTTTATATACTGAGCCCTGTCACTTCTGCAGTGCCTTTTCGTGGTCTTTCTGTTACCAGCGCTTGTTCCAGAATTCGTGTGTTTCCTTTGTATGACCCGGACTGCTTGACTACCTGAATCGTTCCTGCTCTGTGTACCGACCCGAATTGGCTGACGTTCCTGCTCTGTGTACCGACCCGGCCCGGCTGAAGTTCCTGCTCTGTGTACCAAATGAAATGAAATAAAACATACAAAGTGTGTACATCCACCATACATGTGTATCAAACTAGACTATACATCAATACAGTGAAGTTTAAAAAATATACATATTGATCCCTAATTGACCCTCACGGGTCAAAGGTATCTCACTTCCGATTGGGTCATGCAAAATTAATGTAAACAAAAAATAGAAAAAGGTCACCAATATCATCCAAAATATTTAAAACATGTAAAAAAACACTCAAAAATCCATAGTGTATTACCAATATTCAAAATTCTATGGCATATGAACAACAGGACAGTATAAATGTCTTTGATTTGGGAGCCATCGGGCTCCAGGTACCCAAGTTGGAGGGTGTCCCAAAGGAGTTTTTTCCCTTGTTGGTTCCCCTGACCCTTTTGGATGTTTGCAGAGGATTGCATTTCGGAGGAGTGATGAGTCACCTGCTGCCCTAGGGTTGGGACCCACCAACACATCTATCCTTGGTCCCCAAGTTCATGGACCAGATGACCCTCTTCCCCCAGGAGATACCTGGGCTTCTGTTGCTCCTCAAAGTTTTATATTTTGGCTGAAGGGATGGGATCCATTTAATGTGGCCCAAAGGACTGGCAGTTCGCTACCCTTGGACAAAAGGGGTGGGACAGAAAGGGGGGGGGGCGGCAGCAGCAGCAGGGATTGATGACACCTGGCCCGTGCAGCCAAAAGCACCTTATTAAAGGCGGTGTTGTTTTACCAGGGCAGAAGGTTGAGTTCCTGCCAGGAGGAGGAGGCGGCAGTGGCGCAGAGGGGTTAGTCCTTGCCCAGCAGAGACTTCGCAGCAGAGGGGATAATACCTGCTCTGCAGTGACCTGTTCCAGTGGGTAGAAGTGCGAGTCCCTGCCCAGGTCACTGCTCTCCATTGGGCTGGCTGCACCTGGAGGTCTTCCAATCCAGTTGACCGCTCTTCCTCTGGGTGGTGCAGCTAGATCCAGTGGCAAACGGCCCAGGTCTGTCTGGTGGTCCTCTGAGGCCGATCCGGTGTAAATGACCTGGTAGGTGCCCCCTAACTCTACAGGGGCAGGTGCCTGCTGTGGGGGAGCTGTCACAATAACTATTTGTAAAGTGCAGGAGTTGATTAATTAATCTTCAGTAGCAGATGGAACCAATGCACATCGGTACAAACAATGTGCTCCCAGATGCACCGCTGGGAAGGGAAATGGCAGAATATCAGTGAAGATAAACAGACAGCCTAGAGGGAGAGAGAGAGCTGGGGGAGTTGAGAAGGGGAGAGGCGACATGACAAGTATGGAAAGCAAGCCAGTGAAGGGAAGAGGCGACGTGATGATTGCTAGCCATTACAGAGAAGGATGGAAGCAAAGACATGTACAAGGGCTTTAATGCTTTAACCCTTTGAGTGACACAGTGGTAGACAACGCATTACAACAAAACAATGCGTTGCGTATCCCTGTGGCATTGAGGGTGTTAAGAAAGGAGCCAGAAGGAAAACAGCAGGAGTGTCCTAGAGACAGAAAGTAGCAAGGAGGAACAGAAGCGAGCCCCCTTCCAGGTAACGTGCGGGCATCATTATATACACAGGTGACAGTGGGCACTGCAATACCAGTACAACTGGCACTTCTGAAAGAAAATCCGACCGAGGGGTTCCAGTAGCTCACACACACACACACATGGCTAACCTATTATTCTGTTTAGGAAAGTTCTATAGTATGTAATGCTCCTACCTTCTCCCACTGTATGTGGCTCCAGTCACCTCCCAGGGATGTGAGGAGTAGGCTTGTGAGGCTGCTCTCCACCATCACCAGGGAGTGTGTGTGTGTGTCTGGTGCTGTGTGACTGGGGCATGTGTGTATGTCTGTGGTGTAGGAGCAAATGGCAGCCATTTTGTTTTTTCCCTCAGTTGGATAGTGGTGGGTGGGCTGGATAGTGTTGGGCGGGCCAACTACCTGCATGATTTTCACACAAGTAGCAGTGGCCTTCGGCCACTACAACTCGTGTGGAAAACACACCCCCATCGAATCACCCAGTGGGAGCAGTAACTCCTCCTTACTGCCGCCCCCTGGGTGTGTTTTGCCAGGCACAAAGTCTTCTTTTATATATAGAGGTAATAAAACAAGCAATTCAGCTAGCTAAAATTGAAAATGAGAGACATATTGCTAATGAGAGCAAGAAAACCCTAAACAATTCTACAAGTATATTAATAACAAAAAAGTTAAAGTTGATATTGGTCCTCTAAGGACAGGTGAATTGATTAGTGAGGATAAGTCTATGGCTGACACCCTAAATACGTTCTTTGCTTCAGTATATACAAAGGAAGCAGCAATGATAGGCTATGAGCAAACAGACAAAACTATGGAATTCCCTCCATTATTTACATGGCTTACTGAAGACAAGGT
This sequence comes from Rhinophrynus dorsalis, assembly GCA_037306005.1. Taxonomy (NCBI): domain Eukaryota; kingdom Metazoa; phylum Chordata; class Amphibia; order Anura; family Rhinophrynidae; genus Rhinophrynus; species Rhinophrynus dorsalis. The sequence goes on along the minus strand of JBBDGT010000170.1, from coordinate 152,850 downwards.
CCAAAAAAGACTGGAGAGGGTTATGGTTAATAAAGCACCTGGACCTGACGGTATACACCCAAAGGTACTTAAGGAACTTAGTTCAGTAATAGCAAGACCATTATACTTAATATTTATTGATTCACTTTCATCAGGCATAGTGCCCTGTGATTGGAGGAAAGCTGATGTAGTTCCATTGTTTAAAAAGGGATCAAGATCCAAACCAGGAAATTATAGACCTGTGAGCTTGACTTCTATAATGGGTAAGATACTAGAAGGGTTACTAACTGACACTATTCAGAAATATGTGAAGATAAGCAATATTATTAGAAGGAATCCGCATGGTTTCATGAAGAATAGATCATGTCAGACTAATTTACTTGCATTTTATGAAAGAATAAGTAGTATATATATATATATATTATACAGTGCCTCACAACAGGTTATTGCATAAATTATAAGGCTTCGGTTTGGGCAGTGTTATCTGTACGTGGATTGAGAACTGGTTAAATGATAGATGGCAGAGAGTTGTTATAAATGGAACTTTTTCAAATTGGTCTAAAGTTATAAATGGGGTTGCACAGGGTTCAGTCCTGGGCCCAATGATTTTTAAATTGCTTACTTAATGATCTAGAAGTGAGAAATTGAAGTAGCATCTCAATCTTTCCTGATGACACTACGCTATGTAAGGAAATACATACAGAGCTGGATGTTTTTTCCCTACAGAAGGATTTAGATAAACTGAGTAAATGGGCAGAAAAGTGGCAGATGACATTTAATGTAGGTAAATGTAAGGTTATGCATTTGGGCTGTAGAAACAATCTTGCTACATATACACTAAATGGGAAACATCTTGGGGAATCCTCACTGGAGAAAGATTTAGGAGTGCTGATAGAAGATAGACTTCACAGCAGTGTGCAGAGTCACTCAGCTGCTGCAAGAGCAAATAGAGTACTAGCCTGCAGAAAAAGAGGTGTAGATGGAAGGGATGCTAATATTATCCTACCTCTATATAAATCCTTGGTTAGGCCTCATCTACAACATGGAGTACAGTTTTGGGTGCCTGTTCTAAAAATAGACATTACTGAACTGGAAAAGGTGCAGAGATGTGCAACAAAAATAATAAAGGGATTGGAGGATCTGAGTTACAAAGAGAGACTAGCCAAACTGGGTTTGTTTACATTAGAGAAGAGACGTCTAAGGGGTGATATGATTACCATTTGCAAATACATTCAAAGTTAATACAAAGAACTAGCCAATGAATTATTTACACAAAGAGCGGAGCTAAGAAGAAAAGGTAATCCATTAAGACTAGAGGAAAGGAGCTTTCGACTAAAGCAAAGGCAGGGATTTTTTACAGTAAGGGCGGTAAAGCTATGGAATGCTTTGCCTCTGCATGTTGTACTTGCAGATAATGCAACTGCTTTCAATAAAGCAATGGATGTCTATCTCACACAGAGCAATATTGAAAATTAAGACAGATGGCTTCAAAGCAGATAGGATGTTGATCCAGTGAAATATCTGACTGCTATTTGGAGTCAGGAAGGAATTTTTTTACCCACTTGGGGCTAAATGAGAAATTGCTCCAGAGGGTTTTTTTTTTTTGCCTTCCTCTGTATCAACAGGGGTGTGTTTGGCATGGGCTGGACTTGATGGACACACGTCTTTTCTTAGCCTCATCAACTATCTTACTATGTCACTATGTTATTAACTTTTGTCAATCTTGCTACTTTTCTTTTCTTTGCAGTTAAATGAGTATCTAAAGAAAATTCACTTTAAAACAAGGTCTGGTGAGGATTTTTCCTTTACGGAGAATGGAGAAATACCAGGAGAGTTTGAAATCTTAAACCTTGTTTTCAACTCAAAAAGAAAAGCGTCCATGTCACTTGTGGGAAGATATCACCTCTCATCAGATTCTGGTCCTCATCTCGAGATCAATGAAAGTGCCATAGTCTGGGGAAAACCATACACACAGGTAGGCCATTATAGCATGTTATTATAATGAATTAGTTACAGCTATAGGACATATAGGGTTTATGAATGAAGATAAAGACATGCAGTTATAAAATATGGCAAATGCACCATAAGGTACAAATAGAAAACCTCAAAATTCCCTTTAATTTATATATGATGTTAATCCCATGAATGCTAATGAGGTCTCCAACTAATTGCAAATCAATACTTTAGACACTGCCCAAGCATTCAAATTGTTAAATTTACCATTAAAGTCACTGGGAATTTTTATTTCCTTCACAGTGTCTTGGTAGCACACAGAGGGAGAGAGGCTTCTGCTCCTAGGTAGGAAAGGAAACAAGAAGGACCTCCCGCACCACCACTTCTGATTTTATATGGGACCCAGCTGGCTTCTCACCTGGTAGATGGTTTAGTCTCATCATGTGCAGACTCAGAAAAATTAAAGGGATAGTAATACTTCGTTTTATCTTTATTTTATTTTGTAGGCATTAAAAAAACATGAAGAACGATATAAGTCTTATCTCTCAAACCTTTATGGTTTAAGAGATATTCACAAGCAAAGTATACCCCCCCTGTTCAACCAGTTCACAAGGGAGGTGCCCAGGTAGACTGCAGAGAGGGACAATCTTCAATTAAGATAAGGGAAAAAGCTGAAAAACTTGTCAAGGGGGGCAGGGTTTTCATTGTTTTCACAGGAAGAAGATTGTCTCCTGCTGTTATCTGTCTGGTCTATGGACTGGATTCCACATCTGAGAAGAGATGGCTTACACTAGGTAAAAGGGGCGGGAGGGGAAACTTTGCCCTGGTGAGGCCCAACTAGGCCAAAACGTACGTGGGTGGTAGCTGGTGTTCCCGTGCAGGGAACTGGACCGTCCTTTTGGGTAGGATTAGTCTAAAATGTATGTGGAAATTTCTCTTCTGTAATGGCACTAGAGAGCTAAAATGTGATGCTTTTGGGCAGTGACTAGCCGTAGGACAGGCCATTGTGCTGTTGTTCATTTCCAGAAGCCTCTCACATTCTCTATGTTTACCATGGGTTAAGGAGCAGAGTCATGAATCAAGTGGAAATGTAATCTGTTTCAGTGAGTGCCACCAGGAGACAATGAAAGAAAGAATTTGTTTCCTTGTCAATGTATTGGCCTTCAGGTCTTCTTTGGTAGCATGCAAACTAGTAAGTAGCTTTCAGCATAAATTGTGCTGTCTGGTTAGTCTCTGTCACTGGGGTTGGTGGGGATGAGAGGTCCTATTTATGGAGGTCAGGCCTTGTTAGTACATAGTGTTAAACTAGGCACAAAGGAAACGAAAGCAGCAAAATGCTTGTAATCTGCCACAAAGACCTCCCCTTGACACTAGTGATGCACAGAGGAAAATATGTGATGCAAGTAGCTTAGTAAACTGATGTTAAGCAGGTGAACAACAAAAAAATAAACTGCTTCCAGCACTTACTTTAGTGTAGAATATTATTAGTACACCCCTGCTAATAAATAATGTAATATTAATGAACTTTCTAGACACAATTTCAGCCAAAGTAATGATCTATTTGGCTAAAATTGCAGCATTTGTCATATGTGTTTCCATGCCTCTGAGATGGTTTCGCTGCTCAGACAGTATCATGACCACAACATGTTAATTACCCAACAGACTCCCCGTTCTGCGTGCAGTGAGAGATGCTTCCCTGGGTACAGGAAGGTGAAAAGAGAAGGACAGCCCTTCTGCTGCTATGACTGTATCCCTTGTGTGGAAGGAGAGATCACTAATCAGACTGGTTGGTTCATATTAATTTGATATTTTGTTAAATAAAAACAATATGTAGAAATCAATCCAATATGTCTGATTAGAGCAGTGTGCCGTGGAACTTTGGGCACCTTGGTCATCCACATAGGGTGCCACAATTTTCTATAAAAAGTTTGACAAGAATATGAACGTTTAATGTTTTTTATGGTTATTATGGACAATATGTTTGTTTTTTTATTAGGATTGTAAGACCTAAGAATCCTATATAATAATTTGCTAAAACGTTTGTAACGACGTAGTCATGCACAGTAGAGACTGCCCATGCCGCGGCTGATACATTTCTGTATCAGCCGCGGAGCAGGCAATCTCTACTGGGCATGACTGCACCACGATCGCCTGGCACTGTGGCCCGTGTACACTGGATTTTCTACTAGTAAGTATATATTTATGTAATTATACCCTTCATTGCACCCTTGAAAAATTATATAAAAAATGTTAGGGGTGCCCCCAAAAATTACAGAGGGAGCAGTAATGTTTACAGAAAAAATTCCCTTATGTGAAAGGGAAAAATACTCGTACAAACTAGAATTCAATTCTTCTCCTAGTGGTCAGTGCCACTGTCACCACAGAGGTCACTTTGGGACTGTTATTACAATTATTGATTGAGCCTTTACTATAAATGCAAAAAAAAAAAAAAAAAATCCCTCTTTTCACACTGAAAATTTCACCCATAGAAAAGTAATTTTTTTCAACTTTTTTTGCTAACATTTGAAATTTTCTTGTGAGAAGTTTCACCCCCTCCCCCGTGAGAGAGAAATTATGGGCAGGGTTGCATAGCAATGCAAACTTTGGATAAATTATACGCTGCCTTACATAACCTTCAAACCTTGTAATAATTATGAGCAGGCTTGCACGGCAAGTCAAGTCATTAAAAAACAATTTGTGGAAGCTAAGCCAAGGCAATAGTATGTCATTGCTAGTGCAATCCAGGAACACCGTCTGAGTACCATATGTCTCAGAGGTTTCAGTATCAGCAGCAGCAAAACAAGCCACTTCAGGAGCATTCCACATACTCCTTCTCTTCACACTCCCCTAAAATCATGATTGTTGGAATATGTTTCCTTGTGGACAGGGAAGGACTGCAATGTGCACAAAGTGTGAATAAAAACTGTTGTTCAGCGGGGCAATGACTAAAAAATCACAGAACTGGCACGTCAGCTCTTCTAATGCTTCCTCATATTTACCAAAGTCAACCTCAAAGTGCTGCTGGGCATGTTAAACTATCCCCCAAGAAATCACATGCTTTCAGTCACTGACTGCTTAGACTATTGCAATATTCTACTAACTGGCCTCCCTGTTACCCATCTTTCTCCTATGGAATCTGTTTAAACTCGGCTGCACGAATCGCCACGCTCTCCTGAAAAACTGAACCTGCTCACATCATTCTTAAACATCTGTCATGGCTCCCTATTCATCAACGCATCAATTACAAAGTCCTTCTTCTCACCTTTAATGCTCTCCACACTGCTACCCCTCCTTACATCTCTTCCCTCATCTCCTCTTATGTTCCTGGCCGCCTCCTTCGCTCAGCACACAACGCCCTTCTTGTTATACCATCCACACCCTCTGCCCTATCCCGTCTCAAACCTTTCTCACTTTCCGCTCCATACCCATGGGACGCCATACCTGTTTCCCTGCGTCTAGAACAACCCCCCTCTGTCTTTAAGTCTACCATGAAATCTTATCTTCTGGAGCACTAGGACGATGCACTGCCTTTGGCCAAACTCTGCACTTGTTCTCACAACACTCGACACCCTCATACCCTGTTGTCTGTCTCCTATTACCCATTAAGACTGTGAGCTCTTTGAGGCAGTGACCTCTCTTTTATTGTTTCTATGACTTTGACACTTATTTTATCTGACTACACTGTGTGGCACCATATAAATAAAGATACACATACATACACACATATTTTTATTTGGCAAATAGAAATCACAGTATGCTCCTTTCCCTCTCACTCCCAAGCACAAACTGACAACTTGCAGCTGGCTGACACCCCTTTATACTAGTACTTTGGGGGGATATTTTATTCTACCATTGACTTTAATACAGTACAGAGGAAGTGCCATTTTTCGCCTGTTTCAGTGCGGAGACAAAATATATCGCTCATCCCTAGAAATAAATATCCCTGATACGTCCAGTGATTTAAAATGAGAATTTTACCCCCTGAATGATACAGAGGTCTCCAAAGTATTCACAATGTGACCTCTCTAGGATTCAAGGGGTTAAAAGCCACATTTAAATCAAAGGGAATGTTATATGTCCCCTATGGAGGAGTTGGTTTGCAAAAAGCCTTCATCTGGTTCACTTGGACTGAGCTAATGAACGTGTTTTTCACCCAATGGATTTAGTAAACAGGGAACTATCACCTGTAAACAGCTTGTTTCCATATGAAAATGGAAGCAAGGAAACTAATAAACAGTCATGTCATTTTTTTTAATAGCTGTGTTTTGTTTAAAAAGTAACTTACTATAGTACAGTGTGCCTGTGGAACAGCGGCACCTCTTGTGGCAACATATGTCCACCTACTACCTTCTCCTTTTCCTGCCTGCAGTCAGCATCAACAAGAAGGAGAAAGCCGGGCAATGAATACACAGTAAACAGCAATGTCCTTCACTGCTAAGGGCAGAAAGTTGCTTTTTATGGTTAATTAATTGCCCGGCTTGCTCCTTCAAGTTGAAGCTGCCTGCAGACAAACTACTGGAGGAAAAGGGGAAGTCAAATGATGGTTTCACCTACAGTGAAATACCATAGTAAGTGAAAGGGGCTTCTTTAGTATATTTAATATATAAGTAATTGATTTGAAGGGGGGTTGTATTTGGTGACAGTTCCACTTTAAGTAAAATGCTACTAAAGGACAGTTCTTATCTATCTGGCTATCAAGTAAGAACTCAGTTATTTAGCAAACACAAGTGTTGGATATCATATGTTAATAATTATTATTATTATTACTATAACTATTATTATAGAGATAAAGATAATAACAATAGAAACCAATAATGTAAAATACATGTCCAAGTGGATGTAAAGGATGGTCCTGCTAATTAGACCTTACAATGTAGAGGTAATCAGGACAAAAAAAATATGTAATGAAGGTAGGTGGCAGCTTGAAAGCTTTTTGGGGTGGGGTGGGTGGTTCTGAAGATTTAGAGAGAAAAACGATTGACCACAGGGTGGATATGGATGCTTAGAACAGAGCATTTGTTGATGACAAAAATGACAGCTTTTACTAGACATAGTAAGGAAGATGTTATGTTGTTTGATGGTAGTTTTCTATAAAGAAATGAGCCTCTACAGAGCAATTAAAGGTAGGAACATTGGGAAAAGCCTGACAGAACAGAGCAGGAAGTTCCAGATATAGGGCAGCTCTTGAATAATCTTGGAAGTCTGACTAGGTGGAGATTATGAGGAAGTAGGATTTCATCAGCAAAACAAAAAGGGCTATTCAACAAATACTTAGAGATTTGGGTGGATATCTAGGGAGTAATCTGCTTTTTCCAATGTCTTGTAAACTGACCCCATAGCCTAGATTAATGTGTGTGACATATTTACTTAGATATTCATCAGTATTTTCTTTTCCAGATATGGAGAATTGTGTGACATGTCCACAACATCAGTGGTCTAATGATAGGAGAGACAAGTGCATCCCACGGACTATTGAATTCCTTTCCTTCCAGGACTATCTGGGGATGGGTTTGACTTTTGTCTCTATTAGTTTCTTGTCTTGTACCTTAGCAGTACTCGGGGTATTTATCAAGTATCGAGACACATCCATTGTCAGATCTAATAATAGGAATATCAGCTACATTCTCTTGACCTCTCTTAGTCTCTCCTTCCTCTCATGCCTGTTATTTATAGGAAAACCTAAACATCTCACCTGTATGGTCAGACAAACTGCATTTGGGGTCACCTTTTCTGCTGCTATTTCTTCTTTGCTCGCTAAAGCGATCACAGTTGCCATTGCATTCAGAGCTACCACCCCGGACAGCAAGCTGAAGAGATGGGTTGGATCTAGACTCCCTATTTACATAGTTATTGCCTGTACATTGGGACAGACTGTGATAAGCCTGACATGGCTGATCTTCTCTCCACCATTCCCAGACTATGACACACAATCAGAGAAAGGAAAGATGATTCTTATCTGCAATGAAGGATCTTCTGTGGCATTTTATGTGTCAGTCTCCTACCTGGGAACTCTGGCTCTGATAAGTTTAGTTGTTGCATTTCTACTGAGGAAATTGCCTGACCAATTCAATGAGGCCAAGTACATCACGTTCAGCATGTTGGTGTTCATCAGTGTGTGGGTCTCCTTCATCCCCTCATACCTGAGCACCAAAGGGAAATACATGGTGGCTGTAGAGTTATTTGCCATCCTGGTTTCCAGTGCCGGATTACTGGGATGTATATTTATTCCCAAGATGTATACAATTTTATGTAAAAGAGAATGTAGCAGAATTCAACGGTTGGTAAAGACTTCTAGTACTTGAGCGTTTGGAGAATGATTTTAGGAACTTTTAGCAATGTTTCCCTCTACATACAGCTAAGAACAGAAATGAGTGAATCCTGATGTATGATGTAATGATTCAACATGTAAACAATGCAAAATCTTCTTCATCATTTTGCTTCTATTCAATGGGCCATGTACACATGGAGAAAATTGAGTAATTCTGGGGTAATTCAACTGCACTATTTGGGGAAGAGGGACATTTCCACTGATGCAAATGAAAGTTTAAATGTTGTGAATAGTAACAGGTCTCCATAGCTTTGTTAATTATTGTACTGGAGACCATTCCGGCACTGAAGATAATAAAAGTCATGTGGCAGAACATCAATCCAGATCAGTGTTCTCCTCTATGGGTTCTTAGAAGAAGATTCAGATCACATTAGAAGAGTTCAGATGAGCTTCATTCACACATGAGGAACATCTAGGAGTTCAAACACAACCTGTACCTGGGACCACTCCTACAGAACTGGCATTCTCTTATATATCATTCTTGTGGTTCATAGAACCATCTAGAAGGTTAACATGATGGGGTCCAGAGGAGCAAAGTGACTAATCTGTAGCCAGAATTTTCCACAGCAAGTTCATTCCTACCCCTCCCTTACTGCCTATACTAGCAGCCAGTCCACTAGAAGGCTCTATATTTGGACCCATTGTTCTGGGGGGTGGTCCTGCCTGATAATCATCTATGCCAGAGCTCATTGTTCTCAGGTGACTGTCAGTGGGGTTGTGATTCTCCATTCCACATTGCTGAAATTAAGTTCCAATCTTGGGGTCAGGTTTAAAGAGAAGATCTATGGACTCATGGGTCTGAGAATATAGTAAATCCTAGTGGGGATAATTAGGGTTGTCTGGGACACTATACATAAAGAACCTGGGGTCCTCAGTCATGACCGCTAGGACTGATTGAAGAGGTTACCTCTTGAACAAAGGCACAAGGGTAAAATTCTTAGGGCCCATTCAGATAGTAAGGAAATTGGGTGAATATAATTAAGAGGTGTTAGTTCTGCTTTCAAATAATTTATAGAAAAATATTTTCACTAGCGTGTTCCAATGTCATTTCCTCAGGAACAGAAAAACACTTGTTTGTATTTAAATCAATGGGATTTCAGGGAATGTGTATTTCTTCTCCATGGTGCAGTTAATTTGCTCCAGAATTGCTCCAGGGCTTCATAGTACATAAGCCTCATTGGGTTTCTCCCCAGCTATAATACTCATCATCTTTATGTATTCCTAACATTATACTTTGTATTTATTAATAAAGATTGAGTCTCAGTGCACCAGTAGATGAGTAAATTGTAATTATAGGTAAAGGGTAGTAATGTGTTAGCAAGAGACTAGTAGAGTAAAAGTGAGACTCTTATTGTCTAACATAGCACCTCTATGATGCAAGATGTTCAGACAGCTTAGGTCTCTTATTCAGGCACAATAAGAATAAAGTGAAAACACAGTACATGGCAGGTTAAGACCATAACGACCCATGACGTACATGCATGTCACAGGGTGCAGGTCCCTAAAGGACCAAGGATGTACATGTATGTCATGGAATTCAGGGCTTTCCGTGTGCCTGCTCTGGATCAGACAGGACAAAAAAAATGGTCCATGGTCCTTAAATGCCGGCTGCATGTGCGCGGGGCCAGTCCTTAAGGGGTTAAACACGCACATAGATTCCACTGGCAGTGAATTTCTAATCACTATTGTCCACAATTCATTCCCTAGGTTCCAGTAAAGCCTCTTTGTAGTTGTGAATAAAGATGTATTACAGTTGTGATGCTGCAACGCATCTTAAACTTTAGTCTTTAGTCAAAGATAGATTTGTCCATCTTTGTGTTTTTGTGTCCTGACATGTCTCTCCTGCCATCTTACTAGCAATATTCTGTATTCCCCCTGCAAGTCTCTCCCATGGGGGGGTGGACTTGTGTTACACAGCTGACACAAGTGGGTAGATAACTTGCCAATGCCCATGCGGGTTACTGGAGAATGTGAATGGAATTGCATCCGCCAGAATCATCCATGTTAACAATCTGAGTAGCAGGCCACAGGCCTGTACAGATCAGTTTTCTGCTATCTGGACATGAGTGGATCCAGGTTACTGTATGATTCATTCTGGTGCTTTCTTTGAGGTAAAAATTGCCAGTGTGAACAGTATGATTGGGGGCAATGTGTTTTACATGTGTGTTTAGAGCAGCATTAATAATAGTAACATAGTAACATAGTTCGTGTGGCTGAAAAAAGGCATGCGTCCATCAAGTGCAGCACATGCCAAATCACCCATATTGATCCAGAGGAAGAGAAAAAAACATTGAAGCCATTTCCAATTAAGCCACAAGTGGGTAAAAAAAAGTTCAACATCTTATCTACTTTGAAGCCAACTGTCATAATTCTCAATATTGTTCTGTGCCAGATAGATATCCATTACTTTTTGAAGCTAGTAACAGCATCTTCAAGCGCAGCATCCTGAGGCAAAGAGCTGCATAGTTTTACCACCTTTACTGTAAAGAAATCACTGCCTTTGTTTTAGTCAAAGCCACTTTCCTCTAGTTTTAATGAATGAGCTTTCATTCTAAGCTTAGCTTTCTGAGTAAATAACTCATTCTTTGTATAGACCTTGAATACATTTGTAAATGGTAATCGTATCACCCCTTAGATGTCTCTTCTCTAATGTGAAGAACTGGTTATCACTAGCCAAATGAAGCACAGGGGGGAATATTGACCAAATGGTCTGGTGCACTCATGGATTAGAGTGAAGCAAAAACAACTAAACAGGAAAGACGGTCCCTTAATCAAGAAAGACCCTTAAATGAGGCATTCAACCGAAGATAACAAATGTAGAAAAATAGTTTATTGAGTACAACAATAATCCATAAATCTCAATATTAAAACATACTTAAAAGGCATACAGAAGGGGACAAGTGAGGCAAATACTGTAAAGGTACTTCTTGAAACACAGATAAACACTAATCCTATATAATAATTCGCTAAATGTGTGTTTGTCAGAAGCCGTCATGCGCAGTAGAGACGGCTGTGCACACTACAGTCACGCGTTCTACAGACTGCCCGCTCCGTGGCTGATAATGGAGCGGGGCTCTGAATTCAGACCGTATTCGGTGAGCAGAGAGGACTACGGTCTGAATTTGTCGCACTTCATTCCATATAAGCCACGGCACAGGCAGTCTCTACTGTGCATGAGTGCACCGCAGCAGTTGCTGGGTGGCACTGTGGCCTGTGTACACAGGCTTTTCAACTAGTCATTAATAATAACCTAATCGTTGTGATGTTTCTGTGATCAAGTTAACAGTATAATATCCTATTGGAGAAAGGCAATAAAGATAATAAAGTGTAAGTGAAAGTTGAAGATAAGAGCCAAACTCAAATGCTTACAAGATCTACATCAAGTGAACACAGACACTAAGTGAACAGAGAATAAGTACCGTAATACGCAGGTGTATATTATACCCAATATTTTAGGGGAAAACAAGAATACCTGTGTATAATACGCACCCTTGTTTTCCCCCTCTTATGAAAAAAAAAAATTAAGCCTGCCAAATCCCTTCTCTCCCTCCCCCGGTGCTATCCGCTGCTAAAATACCACTTACTTTCTTCAAAAGACAAGTCCCCACATTTTCAACATTATCAGGAAACATGTAAACAATGTGAATCTTCCCCTGCGGGCGTCCGATTCCTTCCGGCTACGGTACTGCCCTGTAAGGACCTTCAGATTCTCACAGGGCATTATCATTGGCTGGAGCCGGTAGGTCCTGAAAGCCAATTGAAGGAAGCGGGCGGCGAATGGAAGCATGCCGTCCGCAGGGGAAGATTCATATCGTTTACATGTCTCCTGATAATGTTGAAAATGTGGGGACTTGTCTTTATAAGAAAGTAACTGGTATTTTAGAATCGGATAGCGCCGGGGGAGGGAGGGAAGGGTTCTGGCCGGCTTAATTTTTTTTTTAAATAAAAAACTCTTGAGTATAATACGCACCCCCACTTCACATAAGGTGAAGTGGGGTAAAATTTTATGGTACTTATAAAATAGGCAAAATCAAACCAAGCAGGAGAACAAATACCTTGGAAGTCACCCCTCAAAGGACCTCATAACCTCATCCTCCAACCCCTTTATCAGTTTTGTTACACGTCTCTGCACTTTTTCCAGTATTTTTTAAGAACTGGTGTCCAAAACTGTACTCCATATTCCAGATGAGACCTTTCCTACAGAGGTAGGACAATATTAACATCCTGTGCATAGATGCCTCTTTTTATGCAGGATAGAACCCTATTTGCTCTTGCAGCGGTTGAGTAGGGATGGGTGAAAATTAGTGTTGAGCGAGCACCCCGATGCTCGGGTGCTCGGGTGCTCTGACCGAGCACCCCCTGAGGCTCGAGTGCTCGGCCGAGCACCCGAGCCCCATTGGAATGAATGGGGCGACACCAGGCACCCCCTGCTCTGATGAGGGGAGGGTGCCTGGTCAATGCCCCCTTCATCTCCGCTATGCCCCCTTCATCTCCGAATGCCCCCTTCAGCTCCGCAATGTCCCCCTTCAGCTCCGCTATGCCCGTCTTCCACAATGTGCCCCTTCATCTCCACTATGCCCCTCTTCCACAATGTGCCCCTTCATCTCCGCTATGCCCCTCTTCCACAATGTCCCCCTTCATCTCCTCTATGCCATAGAGGAGATGAAGGGGGACATTGTGGAAGAGGGGCATAGCGGAGATGAAGGGGCACATTGTGGAAGAGGGGCATAGCGGAGATGAAGGGGCACATTGTGGAAGACGGGCATAGCGGAGATGAAGGGGGACATTGTGGAAGAGGGGCATAGAGTCTATGCCCCTCTTCCACAATGTCCCCCTTCATCTCCGCAATGCCCCCTTCATCTCCGCAATGCCCCCGTACCTCCAGTCCCTGGTGGTCCAGCGGAGCGTCTTGTGATCTGTGCCTCTTCCGGCACAGATCCCCGCCACCCGAACATGGCGGGAGAGCACATGGCGGTACTCGACGAGTACCGCCATGTGCCGAGCAGAGCGATGCTCGAGCCGATCCGAGCATCGGCCGAGCACGCTCGCTCATCACTAGTGAAAATGTTCTCATCAAACCAAAATAGGCTAATAATGGAACTTCCCATGAAAAGTGCCATTTTCTGCTTTTTTATTTATAGGATATAGTGCCCCAATAACATATATTTCTTTTATTTCTTCTTGTTAGTTACACTTTAATAAAGTACATTTATGTAGCAAACACTTATTTGGACTGCAATGAAACCTCTAAACAAGTGTCACCGCTGTGTTTCCCCGGCGGCGTCTCTGCAGTCCTCACTTCCTGCCGCTGCTCTTCTGGGTCAGGAAGAGTCCTCGCTTCCTGCCACTGCTCTTCCGGGTCGGGTGCGTGCATGCGCTGTCCGTCCTATGAAGTGGCTCTGGGCTTCCTTCCCTTCAAAAGACGCTCTGACGCTTCCTCTGACACGTTGTCAAAGCGTCTTGTGCCTAGTTGCTCTGGATCTTGCCACCTAGTGTCCTGTCTGTTCCTGCTCTCCAGTCTTCATTCAAGCGTTTGTAGTCTTCAGTTCTTGCCTTGCTTGTTGAAGTCTGTCTGGCCTGACCTGTCTGCTACTGGTATCAAATGTCTTCCAGCTTGTGGTCTTCTTACTCACTACCTGTCAGTTACTTCTTCTCCTTCTACCTGTTCCTGAGCCTTACCTGCCTACATTAGGTCAGTTATATCTTTTGGAGTTCATTTTCTCCCTGGGGTCATTAGGGTATAGTCCAACCATAGTGGGGTATCCTGAGTCACCTTCGGCTCAACTGAAGGGGGCTATCTGGCTTCACGGCCAGCACCTTTATACGGCCTCGGCCGCAGCACACCCCACTACGGCTGGCCTACGCAATCAAGCTACGCACCCTTGCGGCGTTCTCAAGCTCCTCGCCCTAATAGCCCTTGTTGGAGGAGTCTGTTCCTTCCTGGAGAGTGTCCATGGCCTTGTTTTGACAACAAGTCAGAGAGGGCTGATCCATATACAATGTATACTTGTACAGTCAATACAGTGGAAATGAAACTAATATCTGTAATGCTAAATTGAAATTAGCTGCCTCTGCACTAACCCCCTCCCTTCTAGAAACCAAAGTAGGTCATTGTTATATGTGTATGTAGCGACAAATGTGCACAGATTGCTACGTGCCAAAGGCTTCACTATCCCTTTCACTATTTTTAGTAGGGATGGGCGAAAATTTCTGCCTCAAACTGAAATCGGTGAAAAATGGCACTTTCCTCTTGGCGAAAAATTTCCCGCGAAAAGTGTCGATTTTCTACTTTTTTCGCCTAGCTCATTCCATTGGAATCAATGGGAACATAGAAGTTACATACAACACATAGCAAATAATACAAATCACAAATATATTCAGGTGCTACCATCAGAAAGAATGATAGATCACACTAAAATATAAAGCAATAAACTCTCCTGTTGGAATGATATACCTTTAATAAAAAGAGCTGTATATATTCCACAATCTCAACAGCATTAAACTCCAACAATCTTATCCCCATATAATAATCACCCGGGATAGAACACTATATGGGGATAAGAATTAATCGTATGTATATTTGATAGATGTGTCTTGCCATATATAGATGTGGTGAGTTTTATTGGATAATTGATTGTTATTACTGTCAAGTATACACTGGACAAATTTACTTCACTATCACTTATAAGAGATTTGATGGAGTAACATTAAATTCTAACATTTTTTAGAATCTGTAATTTCTGTGTAGTTTTATTACTATTACATTTATATTAATATAATACACGTAAGATTGTTGGAGTTTTATTAAAGGTATATTATTCTAACAGGAGAGTTTATTGGTTTTATATTTTATTGTGATCTATCAATCTTTCTGATGGTAGCGCTGGAATATATTTGTGATTTGTATGTTGTTTTAACCCCTTAAGGACCCTTGACATACCAGGACCGTCAAGGGTAAATGTGCTCCAATGACCCTTGACGGGCCCGGCACGTCAAGGGTTAAACTCTTCCATCGTGGCCGCGCGGAGCGATGGAAGAGCGCAGGCTGCTTCTTACTAAGTGTCCCGGTATCGGGACACTTAGTAACAAGCAGTAGATACATTGTTGCAACATGCGATTCGCTTCAAAAGCGAATCACACGTTGCAAAACCTAAATGACAGGGACAGTATTTGTAAATACTGTCCCTGTCAGATCTCTCTGCCTCGCTCCACCTTGCATACTGCTGAGGTGGAGAGAGACATAGAGACATAGTGTTACAGTGTACCTGTAAAAAAAAAAAAAGTCAAAAAAAAGTTTAAATAAAGAAAATTAACCCTTTGATCACTGTTCTGCAGTGATCAATAAGTTCCCCCCATCTGATCACTCTTAGAGTGATCAATTTGCTGCAGATCAGTGTTTTCTGATCTGTGGGACACCCCCCATCCCCCTTGAATTTTTTTAGATTTTTTTAAAAAAATGTAAAATTTTTAAAAAATTTTTTTTATTTGAATAGTAAATATAGTTTAGGTATTTTGGTAGGCAGTTGGGTAGGTTTAGTGTAGACGTGTGTTAGGGAAAGTTTTAGGGATAGATTTAGGTATAGGGAAAAAAAAAAACCCAACCCCCCCCAAAAAAAAAAAAAAAATATATATAATAAGCGCAGTTTAGATAGGTAGCTCAATTGGGTTAGGTAGGTTCAGGATATACGTAGGTTAGGGTAAGTTTTAGGGTTAGATTTAGGTTTAGGGATAGCGTAAGAAAACCCCCCCAAAAAAAACCCAACCCACCCCCAAAAAAAATATATATAATAAGTGCAGTTTAGATAGGTAGTTCATTTGGGTTAGGTAGGTTCAGGATATACATAGGTTAGGGTAAGTTTTAGGGTTAGATTTAGGTTTAGGGATAGCGTAAGAAAAAAAAGAAAAAAAAAGTTTTTTTAGATTAAGTGGACAAAATGCAGCGCAGATACAGTGTTGAAGAGGTATATGCATTTTTGGCGTCTGACTCAGAGGCAACAGACACTGCGTCAGACTGACGTAATGCAGTTTTCAGAGAGTGAGAGCAGCTCTAGTGACGACGCTGGGCCTTCTGTAAAGGAAATATGTACTGCCCCAAGAGCTGCCCTGGCAACTGCCCCAGCACCTGCCAAAAGATCTGCCCAAAGGATTTACCCATGATAATTTTTTGGATTTGTTTTTGGGGGAAGACATTTTAGGTGAAATTGTGTCCCAAACCAATTTGTATGCTGCCCAGTATACTGCTGGCAACCCTAAGTGTGAAAAACGCTGTTTGTTTTTTTTTTACTTACGTCAAGGTTTACGAGGGATTGGTGGTAAAATGGCTGTGTACCAAATTGAAAAACAATTTGTGTCTACTTTCCAAAAATATATACTTTTGGGGGGAAATCTTAGAGTGGAGCACTGTTACACAGCCCCAAATGAGACATGGCACCAGTGATGCAAGCTGTGAAGATTCAAAGTGTGAACCTGGAAACGCACATGTTCCAATTTGGTCCCTGTAGCTCCCACAAACCATGAGAAAGCTATGCATATGGGGTATTGCCATACTCATAAGAAGGAGCTGAACACTAATCAATGCAGTTTATAAAATCTTCACCTATTCTGTGCTTGAAATTCACATCAACATTGAAGGCAAAGTGTGAAAAATGCTGAATTTTTTTTTACTTACGTCAAGTTTTCACAGGATTGGTGGTAAAATGGCTGTGTAGAAAATTTGAAAACACACCTAAAACGAGAGCCTGGGGTGTATACTTTCCAAAAATATACACTTTTGGGGGAAATCTTAAAAAAGAGCACTGTTACACAGCCCCAAATGAGACATGGCACCAGTAACGCAAGCTGTGAAGATTCAAAGTGTGAAAGTGGAAACGCGCATGTTCCAATTTGGCCCCAGTAGCTCTCCCAAACCATGAGAAAGCTATGCATATGGGGTATTGCCGTACTCAGAAGAAGGAGCTGAACACTAACCAATTCAGTTTATAAAATCTTCACCTATTCTGTGCTTGAAATTCACATCAACATTGAAGGCGAAGTGTGAAAAACGCTGTTTTTTTACTTGTGTCAAGTTTACGAGAAAGTGGTGGTAAAATGGCTGTGTAAAAAAATTGAAAACACACCTAAACTGAAAGCCTGGGGAGTCTGCTTTCCAAAAATATACACTTTTGGGGGGAAATTTTAAGTTGGAACGCTGATACAAAGCCCCAAATGAGACATGGCACCAGTGATGCAAGATGTGAAAATTCAAAGTGTGAAACTGGAAACACACATGTTCCAATTTGGGCCCTGTAGCTCTCCCAAACCTTGAGAAACTTATGCATATGGGGTATTGCCGTACTCAGAAGAAGGAGCTGAACACTAAACAATGTATTTTTAAAAATCTTCACCTATCATGTGCTTGAAGTTCACATCAACATTGAAGTGCAAGTGTGAAAAACGCTGTTTTTTTAACTTACATCAAGATTTACGAGAGATTGGTGGTAAAATGGCTGTGTAAAAAAATTGAAAACATACATAAAATGAAAGCCTGGGGTGTCTACTTTCCAAAAATATATACTTTTGGGGGGAAATCTTAGAGTGGAGCACTGTTACACAGCCCCAAATGAGACATGGCACCAGTGATGCAAGCTGTGAAAATTCAAAGTGTGAAACTGGAAACGCGCATGTTCCAATTTGGCCCCCGTAGCTCCCCCAAACCTTGAGAAACTTATGCATATGGGGTATTGCCGTACTCAGAAGAAGGAGCTGAACACTAAACAATGTATTTTTAAAAATCTTCACCTATCATGTGCTTGAAGTTCACATCAACATTGAAGTGCAAGTGTGAAAAACGCTGTTTTTTTAACTTACATCAAGATTTACGAGAGATTGGTGGTAAAATGGCTGTGTAAAAAAATTGAAAACATACATAAAATGAAAGCCTGGGGTGTCTACTTTCCAAAAATATATACTTTTGGGGGGAAATCTTAGAGTGGAGCACTGTTACACAGCCCCAAATGAGACATGGCACCAGTGATGCAAGCTGTGAAAATTCAAAGTGTGAAACTGGAAACGCGCATGTTCCAATTTGGGCCCCGTAGCTCTCCCAAACCTTGGGAAACCTATGCATGTGGGGTATTGCCATACTCAGAAGAAGGAGCTGAACACTAAACAATGCATTTTTAAAAATCTTCACCTATCCTGTGCTTGAAATTCACACCAACATTGAAACCTAAGTGTGAAAAACGCTGAATTTTTTACTTACGTCAAGATTTACGAGCGATTGGTGGTAAAATGGCTGCATAAACAAATTGAAAACATACATAAAATGAAAGCCTGGGGTGTCTACTTTCCAAAAATATATACTTTTGGGGGGATATCTTAGAGTGGAGCACTGTTACACAGCCCCAAATGAGACATGGCACCAGTGATGCAAGCTGTGAAAATTCAAAGTGTGAAACTGGAAACGCGCATGTTCCAATTTGGGCCCTGTAGCTCTCCCAAACCTTGAGAAACCTATGCATATGGGGTATTGCCGTACTGAGAAGAAGGAGCTGAACACTAAACAATGCATTTTAAAAAATCTTCACCTATCATGTGCTTGATATCAACAGTAGTATTGAAATGTAAGTGTGAAAACTGCAAAAAAACTAAATATTACCACAATTTTGAAAAATATTTCCGGAAAAATAGCTGCATGAAAAACGCCAAAATTCTCCTGATTATTTACCTTATGTTGTGTAGTTTTCAGAAACATATACCTTTGTGGGACATTTTTGGTTCTGGCACCGTCAGCTAAGCTATGATGCTCACATGCCAATTGTTGAAAAATCACAAGTTGGAAATAACGACAGCCATCTTGTAATATTTACCTTGTAAATGTGAGGAAAGGACTAAAATACTAGGCATATGGGGTACTCTTATATTCAGGAGAAGCAAATGAATATATTTAGGGGTATTTTTTTTTCATTAACTAATAGTATGCAAATCCTGACAGAAAAATGTAAGCAAAATGTTGTTTTTTTTCAATTTTTTTCCTCTTTTTTTCTATTTTAATCAAATTAAACAATGAGGTATTCATATAATTGTGGTATCAAAAGAAAGCCCTACTTGTGCTTAAAAAAACAGTATATAATTTATGTGGGTGCACAAAAGGAATTAAAGAGAAAATATGGTTGAACAAAGACATAGTCAAAAAAGTCAAAATTGCTCCGGTCCTTAAGTCAAATCTAACTCAGATTTTCCCGGTCCTTAAGGGGTTAAGATCTAATAGCAGGGGTCTTGTTCACGGCAGCAACCATCTAAGAAAGGAACAACTCCGTACCCATATAGCGCCACCATTTGTGTGTTATAGCAAATAATATTTTATTTCCCAAAGGCACAGTATAAAAGGGGCATGAGGGTGCCTGTGTTGGTGGGGTGTGAACAGGGCATGATTTTTTTGGGGGTTGTTTACTGGGATTGGGGGCCACTTAACAAAAAAGAAATCCTAAATAAAATAAAATAGGAACCATAAGATGTATAAAGGGGTCTGAGGAGGGTGTCTGTGTTGGTGAATGAATGAATCATTTGAACAGGGAATTTGTTTTGGGGGGGAGTTTTGACTGCTATTGGGGGGGACAGTTAATAAAAAATAAATAAATCAATAAAATAAAATAAGACATTTGTATTTAAAGTGATAGAGACAGGGAACCCCTGACATAAGCTGCCACTGGGGTGGACTGATACTTGACTTGATAGAGCATTTTGTAGAGGATGATTTGTTTGATTGGTTGTTAGAGGCTTTTGTAGGACTTAGACTTATTAGAGGCACAAGCCCTGAAGAAACATTGATTTGTAGGACTTAAGCTTGTTTGGCACAAGCCCTAAGGAAACATTGATTTGTAGGACTTAGGCTTGTTAGAAACAAACTTCCAAAAATTTTATATTTTTTTGTAGGACTAGTTTTTTTTTTTTTTTTCCAAAACACAAGCCCAGAGAAAAAAATAAAAATGCCCTACTGACCTAATACCAGCAGGTCATGTTGGCTAGTGGCCATTGTCAAATGTCCTCCTTTTGCAACTGCTGTTCGTACTGCTGCTGCTGAGTTGTTTAAGCAGCAGGATGATTAGGCAGCTGAAAAGGAATGGGATCAACAATAGTAGTAACATGGAAGATGGATGATGAATGTTCCACTTGCCACCACTGGCTCCAGCGATGAGCCTGAGGCAGTACCAGAAGAATAATAGCCCCCAGTATATTTGGAGAAAAGAAGAAGTTGATCATTACATCTTCTCCACCTGCCCCTCCTCCAAAATCATCATGGGTGTGTTGTTATTAGAATATATTTTTTCCCTTGAGAGCAAGAACAGGGGGTCTCATCAGCAACTGCAATGTGCACAGTGTGTGTGTAGTAAAAAACATCTGGGGGCATAACTGTAAATTGTATCCAAATAACGTGACACACGAAACCAAGTACTGCCGCTGTCACTGTACCCCTTTTCCAGACCAACTAAGGACACATGACAGCTTGCTGACAGTTTAATAGTAATAATGAACCCTCCCTGCCATCACCTTAGCATAATCTGCAGGATGGAATCTCCTCAGATGCCGCTTGATGCACTGATTGCGATTCTCCTCCACCACACTGGCATGTGTGGTCAGGGTACCACACAGTGTGCAATGGGTAGAGACGAACTGCCACATCCCAACATCAACAGAGTGGCTATCATTTGGAGGTGGAGGTAATGAACGAGGTGGGTTGGCAGAAGATTTAGTTACCCTAGAAGTTGATGGTGAGCTAGTTGTTTCACTCGTCCTGGAACTTCCTGTAATGTCAGAAACCTGGGAGAAAAGGTACCTGCTAGAAGCCCCCCTAACCAAGCCTATGAGTGAGGAAGGTCAGACTCCTCCAACAAGGGATAGAGGAGCAAGCTGCTGGGGAACGACTCTGGGGTGCGTAGCTAGCGAACGGAGGTTGCCAAAAGGGAGATGCGCTGTGGCCAAGGCCGAATAAAGGTGCTGGCTGCAAGGCTAGATTTGACCCCTTTGGTTGAGCCAAAGAGGTCCCACGATGCCCCCCTCCTGACAATCTATACTACCGCTATCCCCAGGGAGAAAACAAACTCCAACAGGAACAATACTCACTCAGATGGTCAGAAGGGCTAAGAGGAGGTCCTTCCAAGAGTCTGAAGAGTAGTCAGCAGAGCCGGGTCAAACACAGGAGCAACAGGAACACCACTGGAGCAGGCAGGCAGAGAGCGTAGACAGGATACCAAACCGGGTCATACACGGAGACCTGCAGGACACAGGAGAGGAAACCGAATCAGGACAGGGCTGAGAAGAACACTGAGGAAGAGCCAGACTACAGACCAAGAAAGAACTGCTAGGCTGGGGATGCTATAACAACGCATCCAGGCAAAGAACTCACCCCCTGAAATAGCAGTAGGGACAGGAAGAGGCAGGGCTGGAGGTCCACATCAGGCACAGCGGATGCGCATGCTCCCAGTAGGGAAAGAGATGAGAGAACGGTGCACGCGCTAAGCTAGCCGGAACCGGCTACCGCGCATGCGCGCGACTGGGAGAGAGACGCGGCCAAGAGAGAGGAAGAGAAGACCGGACGGGGAACGCGCAAGTGCGGGCGCGAACCCCGAGGCAGGTATAACACTTCCAGTCTCTGCCTGGGTTGTTCTATTCCTCCTCCTCCTCTCTGATTTCCACCTCACCTCTTGTTGCCTTTTTGGAGAGTCAGGGACAGCAAAAGTGGTGCTTGGTTACTGTGGTGGGTGTTTGTCTTTAACATGTTTGATGTAAATGTCATGGTGTCTGTGTTTCATGTGTGATATCAGGGCACTTGTGCCAAGGTGTGTTCCCTCCTTTCCTCTTTTCACTGACTTGTCACAAATTGTGCACAGTGCCATTGCTGATGACTGCACTGTGCCTGACCCAAAAGAAAAATAGTCCCACACCCATGACGACTTCAGGGGGAAGGGAATAGATGGAGAAGAATGGCTTCTTACTTCTTCTCCTCCACATTCCCCTTCATTGGCTGTGGTTGCGGATAATGTTTCTGCTGTTGCTGCTGCTGCCTCAGAGTCAGCACTGCAACTAGGATCAGGAGTATTGCTACTGCTGGCAAGTGGAACCTGTCCTAGTCCCACATCACTTGTTGACCCCATTCCCACTGTGTCCATGGTGGTCTTATGGCACAGTAGCCTGCTCCTCAGCATCATGCTGCCCTTGCATCTCAGCATCAGAAGGAATTAAAGCAGTTGCAAATTCCTCTAATTCCAAAATGTCATTGCTAGTGATGGTGGTGATGCCCATCCTCATCACTGTCTCCCATTCCTTCTCAGTTTCTGATAAAAAGGTCATCAAATTTTCTTCCACCACAGCTTCTCCAGCATCATCACCACCACCACTAGTCCCTACATGCTGTTGATGCTGCTGCTCTATTCCAGACCTCTCACTGCTGCTTGGAGGTGGTGATGAGCAATTTAACAGAGGGTCCCCTAATGTCACGCTTGCCATTTCCTTTTGACCTGAAGAAGAGGGCAGACTAGCACTAGCAGAAATAGCAGCAGGTACAGGCAGCTGATCTGTGCTCCTGCTGGTGGTGGTGGTGGTATTAATTCTGAGCCTGCTCTCCTCCCCCAACACCAGTTCTGGCCTCCTAAGGATCATGTTCAACTTGGACACTGTAGTGAAGGGAAGGGGACTCCTGGAGACAGAGGAATGGTGTAGGCTCCCTTGACCGCTAGTCTGGATGCTCTCAGATGTTTCCTCTACCACTCTGGCTGCTTCACCATTACTGTTACTACTACTAACACCAACCACATCAAGGTCAGCCGCAGAGTCTTCCTCCTCAGTCTCACAGTCACTAGTTATAACAGGATATTGTTGATTACCCCTCATATACTCCTAATGCTAACAAGCTGCTGGACCTTAGTAGCAGTAGTACTAGCACTGGCAGGACTGCTTGGGAATGGCAAGTGTGATTTAGGGTCTCCTGCTGTCACACTTGGCATCATTTTCTCCTCCACCCCCCGAGTACTACAAGAAACACTAGCAGCAGGCAAAGTATTGGTGGCAGCAGGTTCAGCACTGGCAGCAGGTACAACACTAGTGGCTGCAGGTACAGTAATGGTGGCACTAGCAGCAGGGACAGCACGTCTGGCAGCAGGCACAACACTATTGGCTGCAGGTATAGCAATGATGGCACTGGCAGCAGGGGCAGCACATCTTGCAGCAAGCACAGGCAGCTGACCTGTCCTGCTCTCACTAGTACTACCCTTTTCTCCCTTCCTTCCCATTCCCTTTTCTCCCTCCCATCTCATTAAATTCCCCAAGATCCCTTGGGGTGATTTAGGGGGACTGGACAGCACTGGTTGAGTACTGCTAGTCACTTCTTCCTCCTCCTCCTCAGACTCAATGGACAGATAATAAGGGTCCTTCCAGTTCCTCTTTTTTTGTTGCTCATAGTGATAGGAGTCACCATGATCCTCTCCTGTCTCACTTTTTGCAAAATATCACAAGAGAACAGCACAGCACGTCTATCTCGCTCTGTAGCTGTTTCTATTGTGTCTGCCTTCAGCAAAAAGGTCACGTTTTTATAGCGGAAGTGCGAAAACAATGTAAATCAATGGGCGAAAACTTTTTAGCCATTGAAAAAATAGTGAAAGATTTTGACCAATGGGCGTAAGGTGTGAAAATTTTAACCGCTAGTTTTAAAGTGGATTTTTCCACGAAAACGCGGATAACAACATGGTTTTCATGAAAAATCTCACTGGAACACGGCGACAACTTTCACCCATCCCTAATTTTTAGATCTACTTAAGAATGACGTATTGTGTTTTTACTATGTAGGGATCTATATATGAGCATATCTGAAATGATTATATACACAGTCTATGTTCTACATATACTGTATATAAAACTAGAAAGTTATGGAAAGAAGACTACTATTTCTGCTGTAGTATCATTGTAACTCTGGAACATTTTGAATGCTGGTACCATCTACACTAAAATAAAAGACGATAACTGTTGTCGGAATCTGAGTTATTTCATCTCCAAATGTTAAAGAAAAAGCTGCATGCTTTAAAGGGATAGCAATGGTTAATTTTAAGTTGATTTAATATCATAAACATTAAAATAAGATTAACATCGATGTAAGTCTTATCTCTCAAACCTTTATGGTTTGAGAGATATAACTTGCTAATGTTACCCTTTACTCAAGTCTGCCATCTAGCTGACAGCTGCAGATGCCAGTCATTTGACCAGACAGAGGCTCTTCAGCAGAGCTGAAATCACGCTATTTAGAAATTAATACTTCATTGGAACGGTCTATAAAGTGTGCTTGCAAGCCAGGCACACTTTGTACACCGTTCAAAATTAATTATTTATCTTTAGATATCATTATATTGGCGCTGATGAAGAGCCACATCTGGTCAAGCCACTAGAATCTGCTTCTGACAGCTTTACAGCTTGTCAAGCAGAAAGGGGAGGGACAAGAGAACTTTATTTTCCTATAGCTCTCAAACCACAATGGTTTGAGAGATACGGATAAGTGCAAGTACTCTCTTTTAATTGTATATACCATATAGTTAATACTTTTTTCTGGCATTACTATCCCTTTAACAATACGATAACACGTATTTTGGTAACATGCTCAACCTAATACAATGTTGGGTTTTATTTATACACTCTCAGGCTATCCTATAGGAATGGTGCCACCTAGATGGTGAACATCGAAAGATTGCTATCAAAATGTTGCCTTTGTGAAAATGGTGAAGTCAAAATGTTGCCTGCAAATGTCGAACCAGTCAAAATGGAAATGTCAGAATGTCCCCTTTTGGTACCACCTGGAAAATCATTGTCACCCTTTTTGACATCAAAATGTCTCCTACAAATGTTGCTCTCATCAAAAACACAACACCAACATTTTGATGTTTACATACTCCCCTACAAAGTCACAAAGATTGCTTACTTTCTCTCATTATAACTTAATCCTTTGAGTGCCAAGCAGGTATTCAACACTGGGAGAAACAAGATCTGCAGTTACCATGGGCTGTGGAGCACTCCCACACTGGGAGAAGGAGGCTCCACTGTCATCATGGACTGTGGAACCGACCCACACATGGGTAAGAAAGATCTGCTGTCACCAGGTTTTTAATGATACCCAATGGTTTTTTCCTGATGCTGGCACTTGAATGTATGGAACGGCATCTTGCTGGAGGAGACATTTTTTTTCAGAATAATACTTTCTAGTGGGTATCTAAACCTCAAAAGTTTAAAGTCTCCCTTTTGACATGGGCAACATTTTGATGTAGCTATTTTCACTCTTGCTATTTAGTCGACACTGTTCCAATAGTAAACTCACGCTCAGACAAAGGGTTTTTATGAACTTTAATCTTGACCTCACACAGGGGTTGCGGACAAAATGAAGATTGTCTGGAACTCAAATTTGTCAATACAATGTTTACAATGTATTACATGAGTTTGGCACTATTAAAACAGTAAAATAAAGTTGAAAATTTGGTGTTAAAATTTCGTTCATATCTCAGCTTTTTGAGTAAATAAATAATTCTTTGTATTGACCTTGAATACATTTGTAAATGGTAATCATATCACCCCTTAGACATCTCTTCACTAATGTAAAGAACTGGTTATCACTAGCCAAATGAAGCACAAGGGTAATATTGACCAAATGGTCTGGTGCACTCATGGACTAAAGTGAAGCAAAAACAACTGAACAGGAAAGACAGTCCCTTAATTAAAAAAGACCCTTAAATGAGGCACTCAACCGAAGGATAACAAATGTAAAAAAAATAGTTTATTGAGGTCAACAATAATCCATATATCTCAATATTAAAACATACTTAAAAGGCATACAGAGGGGGACAAGTGAGGCAAATACTGTAAAGGTACTTCTTGAAATACAGATAAATAGTAATCAATAATAACCTAATCGTTATGATGTTTCTGTGATCAAGTTACCAGTATAATATCCTATTGAAGAAAGGCAATAAAGATAAGAGCCAAACTGAAACGCCTACAAGATCTACGTCAAGTGAACACAGACATTAAGTGAAAGAGAATAAGTACTTATCAAAAAATAGGCAAAATCAAACCAAGCAGGAGAATAAATACCTTGGAAGTCACCCCGCAAAGGACCTCATAACCTCATCCTCCAATCCCTTCATCAGTCTTGTTACATGTCTCTGCACTTTCTCCAGTTCAAAAAAAGTATTTTTTAAGAACTGGTGTCCAAAACTGTACTCCATATTCCAGATGAGACCTTTCCTATAGAGGTAGGATAATATTAGCATCCTGTGCATAGATGCCTCTTTTTATGCAGGATAGAACCCTATTTGCTCTTGCAGCGGTTGAGTAGGGATGGGTGAAAATGTTCTCATCAAACTAAAATAGGCTAATAATGGCACTTCCCATGAAAAGTGCCATTTTTCTGCTTTTTTTCATTTTCATTGGTGTTAAAATTTCTTCAGGAAAAACCTCTGTTTTCTATTAAACACTGATAATGATCATGAATTTCTTTATCTCTGGTCTAACACCTTCACAGCCCGGGGACCTCAGACTTCACACCGTTCCTCAGAGATCTTGTAAGCCGCAGATGTCTGGAGACAAGAAATGACTACACGCAGACTCAAAGTCTAGTGTTATAATCTCTTATCTGATTTATTAATCATAATTCATCAGTTTATATAATGCAGATTAATGGGAGGTAAGCATATTAAGGAAGGAGGGAGTTGTTTTCCCTCCCTGGATACATAAACATATATGGACATTTCCACTTATTTTACCAATTAGAAGAACAGAGAGGGGTGTCATTTAAGCTTGGTAAAGGTCAAAGCTTCGGACATACTGCATCTGGAACCAGCTCATCATTTTGGCAGCATGCCTCCCACCAAAAAAGTACAATAACAAGTTATATAAAGATTTGTTCCAGTATAAGGGGAAAGTACCTTACTTGTTTTGAGCAATTTAAATGTAACACCTTAATATTCTGTGTTTAAAGTGTTAGTAATGTCCAAAAAAAAGTTTTTTTGCATATAGAAGAGCTTAAAAAGCTGAGCTATATGCAAAAAAACCATATCTCTCAAACCGCTATGGTTTAAGAGATACGGGCGTTTAAAGTTCGCTGTCTCCTACCGAATCTCCTGCTGACGCTTTACAGCTGTCAGTAGGAAACAGCGAACTTTAAACGCCTGTATCTCTTAAACCATAGCGGTTTGAGAGATACTTTTTTTGCATTTAGCTCAGCTTTTTAAGCTCTTCTATATTTATAAAAAAACTTTTTTTGGACATTACTAACACTTTAAGATCATTTTTCTTAATTTAACCCTTAGCAAGCTCATGTTTAAAGCAAGATATATCTGATTATTGCAAATGAATATGTGTCAGCCTAAAAGCAAAATATTTCCCCTTTCAAACGCAGAGGTCATCCACCTGTGTATCTAAAATATTTTTGGTAATGCCCCACCCACCTAAAACACGGGTAGCCAATCATAGTCCTCAAGTGCTACCAACAGTGCATGTTTTTAAGATATCTCTACTTGAGAACAGGTGAATCCATCAGTGTCTTAATCACTTTAATGAACCCATCTGCACTGATTCAGGGTTATCCCAAAAACATGCACATTTGGTAGCTCTTGAGGACCAAGGTTGACTTCTTCTGACCTAAAACAAAAGTGTCCCTTTTTGGCCTACTGAATTGTTGGGAGGTTTGGGTATGTACCATGGAACTTCGGTTAAAAGACAAAATCTGTGCATAAGCTGGAATTCCAACAGGAAGGAAATGAAAAACTTTGCCCATCCCTAAGGCAGATTTCAACAGAGATCATTAAAAGTATCATACATGTCAGAATCTTTTAGTATATATTACAGGTCAGTGAACTGTCTAGGATACAATATACAGGTCAGTGCTCAGCCTACAGAGCATCATGCAGCTCAGCGACTGCCTCATACCTCCCATCATTTCAAATAGTGAAAGAGGGACACTTTTGTTTTAGGTGATGTTGCTGGGGGCATGGCAGTTGGGTAGGGAATTATGGAAAATTGTAATTTTATTTTTCCAAGGCCTGATCAAATGACCAGGGGACACCACTTGAGATTAGAGGAAAGGAGGTTTACACTTCAGCAGAGGAAGGGGATTTTTTACAGTAAGGTCTGTTAAATAGTGGAATTCCTTGCCCAAGGAGGTGATTATGGCAGATACAATGGATACATTTAAAAGAAGATTAGATACATTTCTTTCATAAGGGAACATACAGGGTTATACTGTGTATTAGTAGGCAAATCAGGAAGGTCTGATAAAGACTAATTTATTTGGTAGCAGGAAAACTATATAATCCTCATGTCTCTGGGTTATGAGGCAAAGGTTGAACTTGATGAACTTGTGTCTATTTTTCAACCTAATTTACTATGTTACTATGTATTTCATGACCTACCGACTGATTTAGAGCAAGACGAAAGTATTTATTTTCACACACTCATTTACAAACACACATACTGACGTTTAAACAAATATCAATGAGTTTTATTGCAGAGGAGCAATGTGGTACACTTATATACACAAATCACACAGTCTGATCGCCTAACAAGAGGGACATCAGCATACCTGGGAACTCACAGGATTTGCCCCGGAGACTCCGGTTTTGACAGAGCTTTACCGGGTCTCCGGGGCAGAGGCTGATTCCTTCCGATGTGGGGAGTTTCTCTGTTCAGCAGGGGGTAACAAAAATGACGCTAATCGCGTCAAAAGGGGCGGGGCTTAACTCAAGTGTGTGTGTGTGTGGTTTAACCCTTTGAGTGCCACGGAATGCATTGCAAAGCAATGCATTCCGTACCACTCTGGCACTCAGAGGGTTAAATGTGTCACACAGAAGGATGGGGACGAAGGCACAACGGGAGAAAAAGCAGATGTGGCAGAGTTTCAATAGAAACTCTCCACATCCGGAGGAATCTGCCTCTGCCCCGTAGACCCGGTAAAGCTCTGTCAGAACCGGAGTCTCCGGGGCAAATCCGGAGAGTTCCCAGGTATGGTCAAAATATCTCCTAAAGAGGGACACTTTGGATGTATGGACATCTAGTATCTCGTAAAGAGGGACACATGGGAGATATAAACCCCTAATATCTCTTAAAGAGAGACATATGGGAGGTATGGATCCCTAATATCTACTAAAGAGGGACACTTGAGAGGTATATATCCCTAATATCTCGTAAAGAGGGACACTTGGTTGGGGTAGACCCCTAATATCTTCTAAAGAGGCACTCATGGAAGGTATGTAGCCTACATGACATCATGCATTATATCATCATACGCATACCTGGGAACTTTCAGTTGAGGGCTACGCGGAGGGTAGTCCTCTGTTCAGCAGGGGGTAACAAAAATGACGCTAATCGCGTCAAAAAGGGGCGGGGCTTAACTCGAGTGTTGTGGGGGGATTTAACCATTTGAGTGCCAGAGTGGTACGGAATGCGTTGCAAAGCAATGCATTCCGTACCACTCTGACACTCAGAGGGCTAAAGGTGACACACAGAAGGCTGGGGACGGAGGCACAATGGGAGAAAAAGCAGATGTGGCAGAGTTTCAATAGAAACTCACCACATCCAGAGGAATCTGCCCCGGAGACCCGGTAAAGCTCTGTCAGATCCTGAGTCTCCGGGGCAAATCCGGAGAGTTCCCAGGTATGATACAGCATAACCTGCAACATTTCACATATTAAAAAGGGGCCTCTGTATACACATTCCCGTTAATTTAACATAACATTGCACTCCACCCCTTCCTTCTGCGTTATTAAAAAATATATGGAAAAACAGGGAAAAAAGTACTGCACTAATTAAACACGTAGTTTAATTACACTGGGCTCTCTCGCCAAACCTACAGGATTTCATATCATGATCCTGCCTAAGTCCAATAAAAGCATGTGATTGCGCTTGTTTTGATTTAGACATTTCCCTCTTCCTATCTTTGTCCATGCTGTGCGATTTTATAAAGTTGTTTGAAGAAAAAAAAAAACCCAGCTCATGGTTGCTACAGAAAAGAGCAGTGGAAGTTATGGGAGGCAAATGAGACTGTTCTTTACAGGAAGTCACCATAACCGTCCCGACTCTATGTATTTGTCAGTCAGTACGTAATATTGTGATATAATTACATGGCTTCCTCACAGAAACTTACTGCTGGACCTAAGCCAGCAACAAGGTATAGGCGACTTTTAAACACAAGCATTTACAGACAATAACTGCGATCGCCCCCAAAGATGTAGTTTCCAACAGCCGAAGTGCCGCACATTGCCTGTCCTTGTTTAGCCAATCAGAGGCGGGGGTAGTACTTCCTGTTCACAGCGGTCTAATCTGCCTCATAGGCACTTTTGTTTCAGTTTGGCAACTTGGCTCCACAGAGCAGAGGCGGAAGTTCCCCAGAGACACGGGCAGCGGTGAGCTGTGGGATCTGTGTATATAATATGGACCTGTGTGTGTATTGTATGGTCCTGTGTATATTGTATAGATGTGTCAGGGAATCTGTGTACATTATATGGTCCTGTGTACATTATATTATTCTTCGTGTATTATATGGACCTGTGTATATTATATGGGCATGAGTGCCAGGGGATCTGTGTATATTATATATGCATGAGTGTCAGGGGATCTGTGTATATTATATGGGTATGAGTGTCAGGGGATCTGTGTATATTATATGGGTATGAGTGTCAGGGGATCTGTGTATATTATATGGATCTGTGTATATTATATGGGTATGAGTGTCAGGGGATCTGTGTATATTATATGGATCTGTGTATATTATATGGGTATGAGTGTCAGGGGATCTGTGTACATTATATGGTCCTGTGTACATTATATTATCCTTTGTGTATTATATGGACTTGTGTATATTATATGGGAATGAGTGCCAGGGGATCTGTGTATATCTATGTGTATTATATGGACCTGTGTATATTATATGGGCATGAGTGCCAGGGGATCTGTGTATATTATATTATATGGATCTGTGTATATTATATGGGCATGAGTGTCAGGGGATCTGTGTATATTATATGGATCTGTGTATATTATATGGGCATGAGTGTCAGGGGATCTGTCTATATTATAAGGACCTGTGTATATTATATGTGAGGTGTGTCCATGGATCTGTACATATTATATGGGACATGTGTCCACGGATCTGTGCATATTATATGGGACGTGTGTCTGCGGATCTGTGCATATTACATGGAATGTGAGTGTCCGGATCTGTGCATATTACATGGGATGCGTGTGTCCACGGTTCTGTGCACGTTACATGGGACGTGTCCGAGGATCTGTGCCTATTACATGGGACGTGTCCGCTGATCTGTGCCTATTACATGGGAAGAGTGTGTCCGCGGATCTGTGCCTATTACATGGGAAGAGTGTGTCCGCGGATCTGTGCCTATTACATGGGACGTGTGTTACTGCAGATCTGTGCCTATTACATGGGAAGAGTGTGTCCGAGGATCTGTGCCTATTACATGGGACGTGTCCGTGGATCTGTGCCTATTACATGGGACGTGTCCGCGGATCTGTGCCTATTACATGGGACGTGTCCGCGGATCTGTGCCTATTACATGGGAAGAGTGTGTCCGCGGATCTGTGCCTATTACATGGGAAGAGTGTGTCCGCTGATCTGTGCCTATTACATGGGACGTGTCCGCGGATCTGTGCCTATTACATGGGACGAGTGTGTCCGCGGATCTGTGCCTATTACATGGGACGTGTCCGCGGATCTGTGCCTATTACATGGGACGAGTGTGTCCGCGGATCTGTGCCTATTACATGGGACGTGTCCGCGGATCTGTGCCTATTACATGGGAAGAGTGTGTCCGCGGATCTGTGCTTATTACATGGGACGTGTGTTACTGCAGATCTGTGCCTATTACATGGGAAGCATGTGTCCCTGCAGATCTGTGCCTATTACATGGGAAGCATGTGTCCACGGTTCTGTGCACATTACATGGGACGTGTCCGGATCTGTGCATATTTTATGGGACGCATGTGACTGCGGATCTGTGCCTATTTGTGCACGTTACACGGGACGTGTGTGACCACAGATCTGTGCACGTTACACGGGACGTGTGTGACCACAGATCTGTGCACGTTACACGGGACGTGTGTGACCACAGATCTGTGCACGTTACACGGGACGTGTGTGACCACAGATCTGTGCTTAATATATGTAATGTACTGCTTGTGTTAACATTGAATTGTGCAGAGCTGTAAATAGGAACCAACACATCATTATGCAGTATTCATGTGTCCTGCGTGTGTGTGTGGGGATATGTATATATATATATATATATATATATATATATATATATATATATATATATATATATATATATATATATATAAACACACACACACATTTGTGTGTATATGAATGTGAGTAGGTACATATATTTGTATGTGTAAGTGTGTATACGCACACAGGAGACTGGTTAGAGTAAAAGTGACACTTTTATTGTCTAACTACCTGACTCTAGGATGCAAGTTTTCAAGACAACGTATGTTTCTTCTTCAGACATGTTTAGAATGAAGGCTGAATACAAGATACATGACAGGTTATACTCTCATGCAAATTCTTTATAAATTCCACTGGATGTGAGACTTATCACCAGTGTCTGTACATTTCCCTTTAGACTTCAGTAGAGGCATCTCTTTGTAGCTGGCCGAGTTTGTACCACTTAGCCAGCTACAAAGAAATGTCACTACTCGACTCCTAAAGAAGAATGTACATAGACACTGGTGATAAGAGTTTCACATCCAGTGGAATTTATAAAGAATTTGCAGCAGTGTATAAATTGTCATGTACTTTGTATTCGGCCTTCATTCTAAACATGTCTGAAGAAGAGACCTACTTTGTCTTGAGAACTTGCATCCTACAGTCACGTAGTTAGACAATAAAAGTATAATTTTTACTCTAACCAGTCTCCTGGATTTTCTATGGATAACAAAACAAATACATCTGTCTCTCTTTTGAAGTAGAACTGTCACTTGGTAACAACCGTGATTTTATTTAAAGCGCTTTGAAAAGAAATCATGTCTATGTGAATTGTTCGTTCAGACAATACTTTGAGATGTTTAACTTTTTATTGAAATCACCTAGTACTGGTAATCAGAGAGTGGCAGTTGAGAGGGAGTGGAAAGTTAGTTAGTAAGGAGTGGCAGGTGGGGGAGGTTGAGTAGTGTGGAATTTTGGTATGTGTCTGGTGGGAGTCAGTAGTATGGAATATTAATATCTGACTGGCAGGGAATGACAAGGGATGGACAGCAGGATGAAGAGCAGCATGGAATGTTAGTATCTAGCCGATCGTGGTGATGGGAGGGAGAACAATGTGGAATGTTAGCATCTAGCAGATGGTGGTAATGGGAGGGAGAACAATGTGGAATGTTAGCATCTTGCTGCCAGGGTTTGGCAGGAGATGGGGAGCAGAGTGGAATTTTAATGCCTGGCTGGCATGCAGGCTGGTTGTGTCTACTTCAACTGACAAAGCAAAATAAATCATTAACACTCATAAAGTCAACCCTGCCGTCTCTTCTCTTAGAATCATTCCTCCCCCCTCTATCTTCTCCACCTCCCAAATTATTTACCACCTCAAGACTTTTTATCTAAGCCAAGAGAGATTCCATCCAGTTCCTCTCCACCACACTAATCCCTGTACAATTACAGATTTTTAACTTTGCATCTGCTACTCTTCCTGTTGACTTCAAACATGTCATAGTAACAACTATCATCAAGAACATTTCCATACCCTCCACCTGTCGACCGGTTCCTCTCCTACCTTTTGCATCTAAGCTCTTGAAATGCCTAGCCTTCTACTGCTTTCTTGACTTACTTAAAGGGATAGTAATGTTTCATAATAAAAGCAGCTCTAATTAATCATCATAGTATTTGGACTTTGGAGAGTGTTATTTCAATTCTGTCAGATTTGTAGTTCAAGAGTAATTCAATGACAAAGTATCCCCCTCCCGTCCCTTTTACTGATGTAACACTGCTCAGCCAGATCAGAAGGGAGGTGCCCAGGTAGACTGCAGAGAGGGACAATCTTCAATTAAGATAAGGGAAAAACCTGAAAAACTTGTCAAGGGGGGCAGGGCTTTCATTGTTCACACAGGAAGAAGATTGTCCCCTGCTGTTATCTGTCTGGTCTATGGACTGGATTCCACATCTGAGGGGAAGTGGCTTACACTAGGTAAAAGGGTCGGGAGGGGAAACTTTGCTTGTGAACATCTCTCAAACCATAAAGGTTTGAGAGATAAGACTTATATCGTTCTTCATGTTTTTTTTTTAATGCCTACAAAGTAAAATAAAGATAAAATGAAGTATTACTATCCCTTTAACACAAGCAACCTGCTAAACTCATTGCAATGTGGTCTTCACACTGCTTACTCCACAGAAATTTCTCTCACAAGAGTGGCCATGATCTACACATTGCCAAATCACAAGATCACACTACTCAGTAGTTATCCTTCCTGATCTCTCTGCTGCTTATAACCCTGTGGATCATGCTATTCTCTTCCAAAATGTTCACACCTTAAGCATTCATAACATAGCCCTAAACTCTGTCGTCACCATCATTTATTGCACATGCTGCAGCAACTATGACTGTGGTCCACTTTTGAATTACCACTTTACTCACACGTCCCTGCACTTCTCTTACTCCTTTCACCCTCTCCCTACCCCTTGTGCATTTGCTGGACATTACAGTAAAAACACACAGTAGCAGAGTAAAGTACACAATGGAACTGATTGTGTGTGTGTGTGTGTGTGTGTGTGTGTGTGTGTGTGTGTGTGTGATGTCTCGTCTTGGCCCTCTACAAAATACTATTTTTCGTCTCAGTCACAGTTCGCGTCAGGGTTTCTGTTTCTGTAAAAGGGGCGGGAGGGGGATACTTTATCATTCAATTACTCTTGTACTACAACTCTGACAGTATAGAAAGAACACTCTCCATGTCCCAAATATTATGAAGATTAATTGGAGCTGCTTTTATTTCGAAACATTACTATCCCTTTAAACAGTAACCATTTTCTTTTCTCTTTTCAGTGCGTGCATATGTAAAGTCAAATTGCATCAGCTTATTTATTTTTCATCTCCAGTAACATTATCCTTGCTCTGTAAGTTGTATATGTTTTTACACTGATTTTTTTTTTTTTTTTTTTTTTTTTACATTGTGTCACTATACCTACTTTTATAGTCCCTGACTTAAAGCTCTCTGAAAACAGCTCCTGTGAGCTTATTCTCAGGGACAAAAAATTTACACAGATTAAAAAATAAAATAAAGTATTCAACTTTACACTTTATGCATGTAAAGATAGAACAAAAGTTTACTGTTGCTTTAAAGAGCAATAAAAGGTAGTAAAGAGATAGCAATGTTTCATTTAGCCCTTTAAAGGGGAATATTCAACTCTTCAAACGTTGTTACCAAATGTTTAGTTATTAACCCCTTATCGACCGGGGAATTGGGACACGGACGCCACAACGACCACGGAGCAATTTTTTTTTATTGCTCCGTTGGGTTCCGGACTCCCCGAATGGCGTGCAGCCACGGGGGGAGCCCGGAACTCGATGACGGTCATAGTACGTCATCGGTTGTTAAGTCAAATCGACCCTTGACGTACTATGACCGTCAAGGGTCGTTAAGGGGTTAAAGTACTATTAGGAAACGTGTGTTGTTGTTTTTTTTTTTTTTTTTTTTTTTTAATTGACATATTTTCAAAGATATTTAATCTTCAAGCTGTGCACTTCCAGCTGCCCCAGGGAGTGCGTTTACGCTTCTCTTCAGTGTGGTGTGAATGGCTTCTACCATTACAGTAAGCTCCGGTTATCGTTATACTGGGGTTGCAAGCTAAAAACTTTTTAAGAGGTATCTTCCCTGGCACTCAAAGGGATAAATTAAGGTTTGATCATCCTATATAATAATTCGCTAAAACGTGTGTAACGACGCAGTCATGTAGAGTAGAGACTGCTGCGCGTGCTGCAGTCATGCGCAGTAGAGACTGCCCGCGCCGTGGCTGAGTTGCGGTTCAGGCAGTCTCTACTGTGCATGACTGCCCTGCGACCGGCTGGCAGTGGCACTGTGGCCCATGTAACGGGCTCTTCAACTAGTTCCTTTATAGTTTGGCAACGGTGGAGCGAGTTAGTACAATGTCCATATGAGTCTAGTTTCTATGTAATTATATCCTGAAGTCCCCCTCTGCCTCTTTTACATACATCAGTCTTCTGTGCTCAGATCAGAAGTCCGGACGGATTGTGAGGAGGGACAATCTTGTATCTGCATAAGGAAAAACCTGCCCTCTTTCATCATAGGGATCAGGATCTTCGTTATATTGATGAACAGCAGGTGCCCCTCATTGCGATCTGTCCTGTCAAGTGACCAAATTTCAGATCCGAGTGGAGGCTGCTTGCCATATGGTAAAGAGGCAGGAGGGGGAACTTTATAATATAATTACACAGAGACTAGACCGATATGAACATTAGCAGCAGTGGATAGCATTATTACAAACTATAAGAAATGATCGAACCTTACTTTATAATGATACTTTACTATCTCTTTAAAGGGGTACTCTCACCTCTGTTAAAAGTTTATCCCAGTTAACCTTTAATCAGTTTTTTTTTTTTTTTTTGTTAAATTTAATTTAATGTAATGCAGTATAGCAGTATAGCCCGAGATTTTACCTTTTAAAAATAAACCCATGATGTTGGTTAAGGACAGGCTGTGGTACGGCTCCTACTGTGACAGAGGCTTCCTCTATGTGAGCTGGAGCTTTCTCATTGGCAAGAGATCACTCCAGCTCTTATGGAGGAATCCTCCATCATCGGAGGAGGTGCGAATGAAGTTCTGCTGGGGAGGGGAATAGATGGAGATTGACAGGCTACGGTACAGAGCCGTACCATAGTCTGTCTTTAACGGACATCACCGGCATTATTTTTTTAAAGGTAAAATCTCGTGCTACACTGCATTACATTAAATAAAATTTAAAAAAATGAATTAAAGATTAACACATATCCTGGCTTTTAGGCCACTTCATCAGAAGTCCTATCAGGCATATAATATAATAGTATATAATAAATAATGGAGACTGTGCCATGGTGGTTTATAGGCCTGATCCTATTTGAAGGTGAGACTTAGTTTGGAGTTACTTGAGGCTTCTCCTGGACCAGGACAAATTGATTCCCTGCTAGTTTGCTCTGATTGTGTGAGTGAACATTTGTATCTTTCA
Source organism: Rhinophrynus dorsalis (assembly GCA_037306005.1). Lineage (NCBI taxonomy): Eukaryota > Metazoa > Chordata > Amphibia > Anura > Rhinophrynidae > Rhinophrynus > Rhinophrynus dorsalis. The sequence continues at coordinate 115,360 of JBBDGT010000170.1, read as the reverse complement.
CGTGTTTATTGTGTTATGACAAATATACGCTCTCCCTGTATGTGTGTTGTTTTTTTTTTTTACTTTAAAGGGATAGTAATACTTCGTTTTAACTTTATTTTGTAGGCATTAAAAAAACATGAACGATATAAGTCTTATCTCTCAAACCTTTATGGTGTGAGAGATATTCACAAGCAAAGTTTCCCCTCTCGCCCCTTTTACCTAGTGTAAGCCATCTCTTCTCAGATGTGGAATCCATTCCATAGACCAGACAGATAACAGCAGGGGACAATCTTCTTCTTATGAGAACAATGAAAGCCCTGCCCCCCCTTGACAAGTTTTTCAGGTTTTTCCCTTATCTTAATTGAAGATTGTCCCTCTCTGCAGTCTACCTGGGCACCTCCCTTCTGATCTGGCTGAACGGGGGGGGGGATACTTTGCTTGTGAATATCTCTTAAACCATAAAGGTTTGAGAGATAAGACTTATATCGTTCTTCATGTTTTTTTAATGCCTACAAAATAAAATTAAGATAAAACGGAGTATTACTATCCCTTTAAGAATCATTATCCTTGAATGAGGAGTGGTACAGCAGTGATTAGAGGTGACGTGTGAGTGCACTATAATATCCCTCATTCCATCTAATGGCTGTTTTACATTGGAGTGTCCATTTTTGAATGGTTGGTGCAGATTGTCTCAGGTTATATTACGCTGCGGGCGCCCCCTGTGTTTTCGTGCGTGTTTTTATTTAAATATTTACAAGGTATTTAGCTTTATTAAAAAAAAAAAAATAAATAAAAAAAAATAATAAATAAATATATATACTGATTGTTTTTAAGGACCACAGAGCATTCCATAACGTACATGTAAATCATGGTGCTTTATGCATGTTCTCCCCATGTACATCCTTGGTCATTAAGGGGTTAACCCATGGAGTGCCAGAGAGATGTCCAGGGATGTTAGAGAAGTGTAGAATTCTAACAGATGGCACATGGCTATGCCATAAACCGACCCCTAAATAAAGCTAAATATCTTGTTTACTAATTTTTCAAATAAATGCATAACTAGCTAAAATAATATACAGATTATATTGAAAGCTTTTTCAAATGAACATAAGTCACCATAAGAAAAAAAAGAAAGAAGAGGTGAGTATGTTTAACACAAGTAAAATCCAGATAATAGAGCCAAAAACAAACTCACAAATCTAAAGACCTTTAAAAATACCGCCCACTCGCTGTACTTCCCTTAATGGCAGGCCCCGCCCACTCGCTGTACTTCCCTTAATGGCAGGCCCCGCCCACTCGCTGTACTTCCCTTAATGGCAGGCCCCGCCCACTCACTGTACTTCCCTTAATGGCAGGCCCCGCCCACTCACTGTACTTCCCTTAATGGCAGGCCCCGCCCACTCGCTGTACTTCCCTTAATGGCAGGCCCCGCCCACTCGCTGTACTTCCCTTAATGGCAGGCCCCGCCCACTCGCTGTACTTCCCTTAATGGCAGGCCCCGCCCACTCACTGTACTTCCCTTAATGGCAGGCCCCGCCCACTCACTACAGGTGTTCTCCTAATGGCAGGCCCTGCCCATTCACTGCAGGCGGTCCACTAATGGCATGCCCCACCCACTCACTGCAGGTGTTACCCTAATGGAAGATGCCACCCACTCACTGCAGGTGTTCTCCTAATGACAGGCCCCATCCACTCATTGCAGGTGTTTCCCTAATGACAGGCCCCACCCACTCTCTGCAGGCATTCCCCTATTGGCAGGCCCCACCCACTCACTGCAGTCGTTCCCTAATGGTAGGCCCCACCCACTCATTGTACTTATTCCTCTAATGGCAGGCCCCACCCACTCACTGTACTTATTCCCCTAATGGCAGGCCCCTCCCACTCACTGCAGGCCCCACCCACTCACTGGCGTTGCCCTAAAAGTAGGCCTCGCAAACTTGCTACAGGCGTTCCTGCCCACTTGCTGTACTTCTTCCCCTAAAGGCAGGCCCCGCCCACTCACTGTATTTATTCCCCTAATGACAGGCCCCGTCCACTCACTGCAGGTGTTCTCCTAATGGCAGGCCCCACCCACTCACTGCAGGCGGTCCACTAATGGCAGGCCCCACCCACTCACTGCAGGCATTTCCCTAATGACAGGCCCCACCCACTCACTGTACTTATTCCCCTAGTGGCAGGCCCCACCCACTTGCAGGCGTTGCCCTAATGGCAGGCCCTGCCCACTCACTGTAGGCGTTACCTTAATAGCAGGTCATTGTAAGGTTATAAAGTTGTATCTACATCCTTCAGTATGGATCAGCAGGGACAATACTATTACCACCTGTAAAACTAGCAAAAACACTATCGCCAAAAAAAAAAAAAAATCAGCCATGTACCCCAGCTATTCTATTGGTATAGTTTTTTGTTCCCACAAATCGTGCTAAATAGAGAGAATTGTGGGAGCATTAATAAAAAAGGGCAACAAAAGCAAATTGTTGTCTTTTGAAACAGTGTCAAAGTGAGCTAAAACTTGTCAGAAATGTATCCCTTACCCGTCATCCACTGTCCGGCTTCTTCATTTATCTTCTCTTCGATCTTCGTGTCTTCAGTCTTCTGTCTTCTTCTTTCTTCTAATCTTCTTTCTTGCTTTACAATAAAAAATAAATCCATTATTGCTCGTTCAATTTTGATAAAATAATCCCCCAAAAGATGCAACCGTTAACCCTTTGAGTGCTGGTGAGGTAGCCCTCTGGCGCCCAAAGGGTTAATGTAGGTGGCATCTGAAAGTCCAGTCCGCATTAAATAGAAGTAGTTTTGTAAAACATTTTCCAAATGCATTAAAATTTTAACGTCACGGACCCACATGCTTCCGCTAGTGGCGGAAGTCATTTTCATCAGCACAGAGGTATGCTTGTGACCTCTTTGCCTGAGTCAGACTGCTGGAATTTTTAATATAAAGCCAGTCTTGATTCAATCTAAATTGGCAGTCTCCTATTTGCTGGGAAGTGCTTATGCACCTCCCAGCCAATCAGCTTCTAGCAGGGTTCGTCATCCACCATGCTGGCCACGACCCCGCTGGACATCAGGATTACTGGTAACTTTTTTATGTTGGGTCATGTGTGAACTGTTTCTGAATTAACCCTATGAGTGCCACTGGGGTATGCGATGCTGTATAATGAGTTGCATTCCACACCGGCACTCATAAGGTTAATCCTTTTCTATTTTTCAACCATAAGTATGTGTTGGAAACCAGTTTTCCAACACATACCATTGGTTTTCACAGCCTGTTTTGGGCTCTGCACCTCTCAAAAGGTATTTGGGGGGGTTGGACTGTGGACCATGTGTTCAGAAGAAAAGTGCGCAGTTCAGGGGGAAACCAACTGGACTGTAGTGGGGGGGGGGGCACATTAAATTCTTGATGTCAAAGTACTTTTAACCCCTTGAATGCGAGAGGGGTTAAATGACTTACTGAAAATGACTGGCTGTTGTCATTTGTCCCCTGTAGTGCAGTTGAATTGCTCACCTTTGGGTTCAGGAATATAGCCCTTTTGTAGTTTTATGTACCTGTGCTTGTCATATAAAATATATACAGTGCTATCCGTATGGCTAGTCCTAAAGTCTGCAAAGATGGTCCCTGGCACTTGGTAGCATTTTCATTCAGCTGGTGATGGTGACAAGTTATCTCTTCGGTTGGAGAGAGGCAGGGGAGGCCCTCGGTGCACTGCAAGTTACATCAGATACTGGCTGGTAACAGTAAGGACTTAATCCAGAGAGCTTAGCTATCCTCTGTGTACACTTCCTATACTGGCGGTCTGTGAAAGTGGGTTGTCTTTGTCATCTATAAACCTAAGTAAATTTTTTTTGTTCTCTGTCTCGCATCTTCCTTGTCACCCTCTTGCCGCCCTCTTCCTCGTCTCCCCTGCCGCCCTCTTCCTCGTCACCCCTGTGACTCTCTTCCTCGTCACCTCTGCCGCTGTCTTTCCCCGTCACCTCTGCCGCTCTCTTCCCCGTCACCTCTGCCGCTCTCTTCCTCGTCACCCCTGCCACTCTCTTCCTCGTCTCCCCTGCCGCTCTCTTCCTCGTCTCCCCTGCCACTCTCTTCCTCGTCACCCCTGCCGCTCTCTTCCTCGTCTCCCCTGCCGCCCTCTTCCTTGTCACCCCTGCCGCTCTCTTCCTTGTCACCCCTGCCTCGTCTCCCCTGCCGCTCTCTTCCTTGTCACCCCTGCCGCTCTCTTCCTTGTCACCCCTGCCGCTCTCTTCCTTGTCACCCATGCCGCTCTCTTCCTTGTCACCCATGCCGCTCTCTTCCTTGTCACCCATGCCGCTCTCTTCCTTGTCACCCATGCCGCTCTCTTCCTTGTCACCCATGCCGCTCTCTTCCTTGTCTCCCCTGCCGCCCTCTTCCTCGTCTCCCCTGCCGCCCTCTTCCTCGTCTCCCCTGCCGCCCTCTTCCTCGTCTCCCCTGCCGCCCTCTTCCTCGTCTCCCTCTTACTTGTCTCACGTGGCGCCCTCTTACTTGTTTCACGTGGCGCCCTCTTACTTGTTTCACGTGGCGCCCTCTTACTTGTTTCACGTGGCGCCCTCTTACTTGTCTCACGTGCCACCTTCTTCTCTTCTGCCTCCCTCATCCTTGTCTCGCGTGACATCCTTGTTCTTATCTTGCGTTCCATTGTCTCTCAGTCCATGTCTCACTTGTCACGCCTGGTGACACTCTTCCTTGTCTCTCCTGCCACCCTTATCTCCGTCTTGCCTACTGTCTTTTTCTGTACTTCTCCAGCAGTCATTTTCTCGTCTGTTGCCCTCTTCCTTCTCACTGTGCAATTTCTCTCCTTCCTTCTCTATCTTCATGTCCCCCTACCTCTCATTCCTCCTGCCCTTTTCCCCTCTGTCCCTCTCCCCTTTGCTTTGCTTCTTTCTCCCTTTTCACCAAAGCATAACTTAAATAAAATAAATGTAACCAATAATATAGAATTCTTACTCCTATTATGGTTCTTAAAACACAGTTTTGGTTCTGTAATCCATGCACAGATCATAGAATCTTTATCTTGTGTATTCCACCTTTAACTGTGTTGGTTTCTTTGCAGTCTGGTGCAGACTTTCTAGCAAAGAGTGACAAGAAGCAGTGTGAAGGAGGTAAGTGATAGTGCCCTCCTATTTCCCTAGCACTTTCACTGTAAGGGGAGGCAGGGGAGGGCGATGTAGAACACTTTGTGGTGGAGATTAATGTTGATGCCACATTCAAAAGTTTAAGCATTCAGACATGCTGGATGACTATTGTCCAGTGTAAAAATACGGACCCAGCTCCAGGCAAACTCTTACATTTCCACCATACACAGACATAAAACAGTCCACTCCACCGTATACAGATACGCTGAGGCCTAGTAGCAGGGCGTTGCCCGCACAGACGCCAATGATCCATAAGCACAAATAATGATACTATATTTAAAGCCTTCTAAGCGTACTGACATCCCATACAAACAAACGGATGAGAAGGAGGATATGAATAAAAATTCAATTCTTTATTTCTTGAAGCACACAGCATAAAAAGTGAGCAAATACAGGACTTGCATACGATCACAATAGTCCATTCCTAACGCGTTTCAGAGACACACAGGCCTCCTTCATCAGAGGACAGGACCACCTCCTTCCAAACAACCTTTTTTACACTCCTCATTACATTGGGAAAGGGAGGAGAGAAGGGGGGAAGAGAAAGGAAGGGAAGGAGAGTACAGGGAACGCGTTAACTCATGCACTGCCGGGGAGACAGACAACCCAAAAAATCAGACAATACCTCTACCCTCCAGGGAGCTAAATAACCAAAAAATCAGATAGCATGCCTGGCCGGCAGTGCAGAAGAAAACTCGAGCCTTAATCCAAAACATAACATTGTACAATAACATTAAAGGGATAGTAATACTTCGTTTTAACTTTATTTTATTTTGTAGGCATTAAAAAAACATGAAGAACGATATAAGTCTTATCTCTCAAACCTTTATGGTTTGAGAGATATTCACAAGCAAAGTTTCCCCTCCCGCCCTTTTACCTAGTGTAAGCCATCTCTTCTCAGATGTGGAATCCAGTCCATAGACCAGACAGATAACAGAAGGGGACAATCTTCTTCCTATGAGAACAATGAAAGCCCTGCCCCCTTGACAAGTTTTTCAGGTTTTTCCCCTATCTTAATTGAAGATTGTCCCTCTCTGCAGTCTACCTGGGCACCTCCCTTCTGATCTGGCTGAGCAGTGTTACATCAGTAAAAGGGGCGGGAGGGGATACTTTGCTTGTGAATATCTCATAAACCATAAAGGTTTGAGAGATAAGACTTATATCGTTCTTCATGATTTTTCAATGCCTACAAAATAAAATAAAGTTAAAACGAAGTATTACTATCCCTTTAAAACACCCCATCATAATAAGTACCATAAATCCCAAATATGATGACATAGCTAAAAACCAAAAAACATTCCTAATTACACATCCATCATATGAGGACTATTGTACACACTTTTTCACAGATATTCCATAGTGGAAATCTTCAGTCTGTATTTCTCTGTCTGTCTCTCAGTCTCTCGATTTATTTCAGTCTCACGTTTTCATCTGCCTCTCCGTGTTTGACTGTGCCCACCTCTCATTATGTCAGTCTCTTTCTGTGGCATTTCTCTCCCTGTGTGTAGAAATCTTTGTGTGCCTCTCTGCCCATCTCTCTCTCTTTCACCATCTCTTTGTTCTTTTCTCTTGGTTTGCTGTCAGTGTGTGTCTTTCTTTGTCCGTTTGTGCATCTTTGTCTCTCTGTGTCTGTCTGTCTCTTTCTCTGATGATGAGAGCTGGAGAGCCACACGATACCATCCATTCTTTAGTCTGTGCTCATTATAGCACAGAAACTCTGCCAGGCTGAATGATCAGAAGCCAATAATAGAAAGAAATATTATTACAAATTACATACATTCTCTGTATTGCTGATCTGTAGTTTTCTAAGCTCAGAAGCTGCCATAAAATAGAGAAAATTCCATAAAAACGGGCTCAACCCTTTGAGTGCCATAGGGGTACACAACACATTGTTTTGCAATGCGTTGCGTACCCCTCTGGCACTCAAAGGGTTAAAGAACTCAAGCCTGAAGACAGGAATCTTATTGTCCTGAAAACTTGCACTTTCTATGTACTCAGTTACCCATTAAAAGGTATCGCCTTTATATCACTCTTGTGAGTTCTTTGTTACAAAGTAATCCCAACAAAATCAGCACGACACAATCTAGATTGTCCTGACATGCATTACTACACCCACTGCTAGTTTGACTGAAGCGTCTCCCAGTAGAAAAAACATTGTAATATACAATGTGTGTGTGTGTGTGTGTGTGTGTGTGTGTGTGTGTGTGTGTGTGTGTGTGTGTGTGTGTGTGTGTATGTATGTATGTATATATATATATATATATATATATATATATATATATATATATATATATATATATATATATATATATATAATGTATGTGTGTGTATTTAAAGGGATAGTAATAGTTAAAGGGATAGTAATACTTGCAAATTACTAATCCCCATATTGTAGCTTTGTTAAAAATAAACTTATTGCCCCCAGTGTCATCTCTCAGACCCTTATGGTTTGAGAGATGATAGCGCTCAAAGTTCCCCCCTCCCTCCCCCTTCCCTGACTGCAGGGGAAGCTGTCGTACGAAACAACCAAACCAAGCACACGTACAAGACCATTTCAGTGAAAGAATTATTTTTTATAAACGCGATCTCAGCTCAGCCGCAGAGCCGCCTGATGCACATAAGACTGTCGTACAGCTTCCCCTGCAGTCAGGGAAGGGGGAGGGAGGGCGGAACTTTGAGCGCTATTATCTCTCAAACCATAAGGGTTTGAGAGGTGACACTGGGGGCAATAAGTTTCTTTTTAACAAAGCTACAATATGGGGATTAGTAGTTTACAAGTATTACTATCCCTTTAATTTTACGTTTACTATCGTAGGCATAAAAAATATGAACAACAATGTAAGTCTTATCTCTCAAGCCTTTATGGTGTGAGAGAGATACCTCGCTAAAGTTACCTCATGAGAGAAGTCAGCGCTCTAGCTGACAGCTGCAGTATCTGGTCATTTGACCGGATGGACACTCTCCAGCAGAGCCAAAACCGCAAGATCTAAACATAAATAGTTCATTGGAACTGTCTACACAGTGTGCTTGCAATGAAAACTTTTGCTAATGAAGACTTTTCAGTGAGGTATCATATGCTAATGAAGGTGTCAGTGACATTTCAAATGCTAATTAAGCTCTGTGCAGTACCAGGAAATTTTCACTTTCACTTTGCCCAGAAATAAAAGTGTGAATAGCTCCTAAACTATACATTTTCTAGACTTTTGGTTATGTTATTTCGGCAGTTTTTAATGAAGTTTTATAATATGCCAACTTGATTTAAGGTGGCAACTTAATTTAAAGGAGCATAAACTTTTTTTTTTTTTTATGAAAACACATATTTTACAGAGCATTTCCTGCTGAATAAAACAAGGTCACTCCCATCGCTGTCAGATGTTTTATTGAAAAATTATGGCAGTTTAAATAACCAGGAAGTGAATTTACTATGTTTACTTCCTGATAGTTCTAACTGACAGGAAGTGACTTTACTGTGTGTTTACTTCCTTAAAGTTATAACTGACAGGAAGTGACAGGCAGTTTCTATCACATTCTATGGATAACTGTATGTCACTGACTTTTCTGACTTTCCTCTCAATTAGAATCTAACAGAAAATCTAATTAGAATTTGACCACTAGAGGGCACTGCTAAAGTAAAAAAAAAACATGGGTTTAAACTGTAATAACTCTAGAAATATAAATCTCTCAGCAGTGGGAGTACCCTTATTTTACTCAATAGGAAAATCCCTACAATATATGTTATTTCATAAAAAAAAGTTTACTGCTCCTTTAAGTGTGCATATTTGAAAACTGCATTAAAAACTAATAGCTGTCCCTGATGAAAGTCCCATGAGGGACTGAAACGTCAGACGGAGAACCGGCAATTTTACCGAGATGAAATAAAGTTTATGGAAGTTTTATTAGGAGTGCCCGACTTACCTTTAAGAATTGTAACTCTCTTCAATCAAGTCTAGAGCACCCGTTCAGTTTTAACCCCTTAAGTACCAGCGGTCCAGGGAAGTTACCTTCCCTTAAGGACCACTTTGATCCTTGCCGACACACCGGTACACGTGACCTGTTACGCGTAACGGCATGCCGCTTTGAGGCCTAAGAGAGATCACTCTGGTCTTGGAGCGGTCAATTTTAGGCCCCGTTTTTACTTACAGCGCTCACGGTAGAGTGCTGTAAGTAATAAGTACGTGACGTGCTATGACCGTCACTGGTCCTTAAGGGTATAAGGACGTGACGGTCATACCACGTCATGTAGTCCTTAAGGGGTTAACAGGCGTGCGCAGCAGGCGCTTCATAAGTATTTGTTTATATGTCATGTTAGGCAAAGACCAGCAGATGGATAGTTCAGTAGATAATCACACGTCTTTTATTTTCCACTTGCAGTACCAGTGACTATTTCATATGTTAATTAAGATTATAAATTATGTTTAATATGCGAATGATGTCTTATCAGTGACATGTCATACGCTAATGAAGCTTTGTGCGGTACTATGAAGTGTTCACTTTCACTTTTCCCAGAAAAAAAAGTAAGAATGTCTTCTAAACTATACATGTAACGGAATTTTGGCTAACATGACATACAGACCATTTTTAATGCAGTTTTCAAATATGAAACCTTGAATTAAGGTGAATGTTGCACTTTAATAATAAGGATTTACTGCCCCTTTGAGTTGATGTTTTGATGAAGAAGTCCAGCGTGCTATATAACTGTAGATTTGTCCCCACAGAAGCCTTCCACAGTCACACACCTCTTGAAGGACCAGAGCCAGTTCTCGGGGTGTCTGTAAAACTCGCCGATCATGATCAACGACAAGAATCCGGTGACCCAGAGGATCCTGAGCCTCACCCTGGAGATCCTCTGTCTGCTGACGGGAGAGGTGAGAGATTCTGGAGAAATCCCTAATGACACCGGAGTGATGTGCTTCACCAACACAAAGACCTGCAGAACACGACTAGAGAAGCTGTGTGCTTGATTGTCTATTATTTTGGGTGGTATCCCTGATTTCTGAATCTCCTCCTTAGTGAATGGAGATGTTGCTTCCTGTCTGTTAGTGCCTTGGCCTATCCAGGCACATTGTTTCAGTGATCCAGTGTTCTATATGGTTTTAATGGATGAATAAAGCAACATATTTTAAAGATTAGTCCTGTGTGTTTTCCAATGAAGTGTGTTGCAGCACCGTATTTGCCACTTGGGCATCACCTGTTAATAATTGGACTTCGGGCACATATGCTGGCCTTGTGACCCACCTATGCCATACACCTGCAATGCGAGAGAATCATCAGGGGAGAATGAAGGACTTTGGAGATGAGTAAAAACATGGGTAGCTTAGCTTGCACCAGGTAGCCCTTGTGAACATAGCCTAATAGAAATCTTTAGGGTGTGTGTTTTGGTTCTTTTTTGTTTTTTTGCTACTAGCAAATTATAAAAAATATGACTTTAAAGCACCTTTGTACACAGTATATCAACTTTAGTCCCTCAGTTATATCTATTATTGTAGGACTATATGGTTGTGAAGAAACAGAGTGACCATGAAACACACAGCAGTGGACCCTGTGAGCCAGAAGAGCTGGGAGTGGGCAGGACCCAGAGCCCCATCACGGATCTTCTACCAGATCACAAGAGGAGAAATGACCAGAAGATCCTGGAACACACCAAGGTCCTTCCCCCGCTGACTGCACAGGTAAATAGGGCTGCTGGACATGGGTTGTTATACAAGGGAAGCATCTGATAAATCCATTGTATGTGAAAAAAAACTGACAAACTCCCACTAAGAACAAAAAAACTCTTGGTAATTTATTCTTGGTAAACATATAGAATGTGAGAGGCTTCTGGGAATGAACAACAGCACAATGGCCTGTTCTATGGCTAGTCGCATCCTCCTGATGAGGCCCAACTAGGCCGAAACGTACGTCGGGGTTAACTGGTGTTCCCGTGCAGGAGAGACTTGCCTGTCATTTTGGAACTGGACCACCCTTTTGGGCGGGATTAGTCTAATATGTATATGGAAATTTCTCCTCTGTAATGGCACTAGAGAGCTAAAACATGATGCTTCTGAGCAGTGACTAGCCGTAGGACAGGCCATTGTGCTGTTCATTCCCAGAAGCCTCTTACATTCTGTATGTTAATTTATTCTTGGGCATGGTGCCCCTTGAAATGTCAGGCAAATATACCTTGCACAAGTAAAACAAGAAGCGTGACGTGCGCATTGAGAACGTCCAAAACGGAGTCATGTAAACCATTGTATATGTTTGGACACTTTGATTGTCTGTTTCAGGTTCCTGTGCGGTGTGAAGATGTCGCTGTCTATCTGTCTTCAGATGAATGGAGGTATTTAGAAGAGCACAAGGAGCATTACAAAGAAGTGATCAGGGAGAATCGGCAGCTACCGCACAGCTCACAGGGTAAGAAGACAGATTTTCTTTTAGGGTAAATCACATCTGTCCATCCTGTGAAGGAGCCAGTAAACAGGAGATTGCGAGAAATATTGTAGAAGATTAGTAATTTATTTATTTTTTTTTACTGAAATTAAAAAAAAAAAAAAAGTCTATAGTAGGGCATGTGGCCCTCAGGCCAGATGCGGCCCAGTTGATCTTTGGGTGCAGCTTGTTTGAAATTTCTAACAAACAGATAATACATAAATGCTTTATTCCCCAGCTGTCAGTAGGACGAAGCACGGACATCTTGCCATTGTGACGTCTGTGTGCCTGCACTGTCAGTCCCAGCCAGAGCCAATCGGTTCTTAGCAACGCCTCCTAGACCCGGCTGGGACTCACAGCGCAGGCGTGCAGACGTCACAACGGCAAGATGTCCGTGTGCCACGCTACTGACACCTGGGGAATAAAGTATATATCTATTAAATTGGGTAATCATTCTGGTGACTAGCACTACTAAGCAGCTAGTCGCCAGAAGGGGACTTAGTTAAGCTAAACATTTTGTGACATGGTAGTTCCGCTTTAAAGGGGAACTCTCACCTCTGTTAAACTCTTATAGCACTTTAAGATAAGTACTTTATCTTCCATAGTTTTTTCTTTTTTTTTTTTAATGTAATGCAGTATGGCCTGAGATTTTACCTTTTAAAAATAATCTGGTGATGTCAGTTAAGGAAAGGCTGTGGTACAACTCTGTACCGCTGTCAGTCTTCGCCTCTTCCCCTCACCAATAGTACCTCGTTCCCACCTCCTACTCTGACTGAAGCTTCCTCCATGTGACCCGGAGTTCTCTCATTTTCAAGAGAGAGCACCAGGTCACATGATGGAATGCTAAGTCAGAGTAAGAGGTGGGAACGAGGTACTGTTGGGGAGGGGAAGAGGCAGAGATTGACAGCAGTACAGAGTCCTGACCGGCTTATTTTTAAAAGGTAAAATATCAGTCTATACTGTATTACATTAAAGGGGATGTTTACCCCCTTCACAACTTTGGCTAAATCGTTTCAGTACCAATAATAACTAATGAAAAGTATGTTCTTTTTTTTAAAAAAAAATCTGCACGTTTGAAGAAATTCTAAGTTTAAATGTACCTCTGTTCCTACTTCCGGCAGACAGTGCTGACCAGATCTGTACTGTAGTCTCAACTTCTATCCAAACTCCTCCAATGACGGAGGCTGTCTGTCTTTAAGCTGCAGCACTCTCATTGGCCAGAAATCGATCTTTGCCATTGAAAGTCGTCCAGTTTAGAGACAGACAGCCTCCGTCATCAGAGAAGTCTGGATAGAAGCTGAGACTACGGTACAGATCCGGTCAGCACTGCCTGCTGGAAGTAGGAACAGAGGTACATTTCATCTTAGAATTTCTTCAAACGGGCAGATTTTTTTTTTTTTAAAAAAAGAACACACTTTACTTTGGTACTGAAACGATTTAGCCAAAGTTGTGAAGGGGGTAAACATCCCCTTTAAATTAAAAAAAAAAAAAAAAAAAAAAAAAAAAAAAAAAGATGAAAGATAAACTCCGATAGCACTTTAAGATAAGAAGTACTTTAACAGAGATGAGAGTTCCCCATTTTTTTTTTCCAACCCTATTTGGAATTTTTAGCCATTAACATTTTTCTGGACAGGCTGCACGAATGTAAAGAGTGAAGATCCAGATCTGATAACCAGGATCGAGAGCGAGTCGGAAATGAGTGATCATCAGACTTCTCGGGAGGAGAGAATCCATCCATATACCAGCACAGGTCCGTGATAGACACCCACTGTGGGACACAATCACTGAGAGATGTATATTAATATCTTACACATACCTTTGCAGGTCAGTGGTATATCCATGTGAGTCAGGGATGTATAAAACCGGTGTAAAATTGTCGTAAAGTGACTTAAAGGAGCAGGAAACTTTTTTTTTTTGTTTTTTGTTTTTTGTTTTAATGAAAACACATATTTTATAGAGCTTTTTCTGCTGAATAAAACAAGGTGACTTCCATCTCTGTCAGATGTTTTATTCAAAAATTTATAGCAGTTTAAATAATCAGGAAGTGAGTTTACTATGTTTTTACTTCCTGGTAGTTCTAACTGACAGGAAGTGAAATTACTGTGTTTACTTCCTGATAGTTCTAACTGACAGGAAGTGACTTTACTGTGTTTATTTTCTGATATTTGTTACTGACAGGAAGTGACAGGCAGTTTCTATCACATTCTATGGAGAACTGTATGTTACTGACTTTTCTGACTTTCCTCTCCATTAGAATCTAACAGGAAAGCTAATTAGAATTTGACCACTAGAGGGCACTGCTAATGCAAAAAAACATGGGTTTAAATTGTAATAACTCTGGAAATATAAATCTCTCCGCAGTGGGGGTACCCTTATTTTACTCAATAGGTAAATCCCTACAACATATATTTTTTCATAAAAAAAAGTTTACTGCTCCTTTAACGATATATATAATAATATTTAGCAACATATTTGCAAACCCCAATCTGTTGGCTTTTTTTAAAAGTGAACTAGACATGAAGAAGCAAAAATGCAGTTTGTGGTTAAATCTTAAAGGGATAGTAATGTCTATAAAAAGTTATATCTCAGAGTCTTCTTTATAGTATAAGAAACATATTGCGCTATTTAAAAACACTTTTTTGTGTCATTCTAAAGATAAGAAATGTATACGGATCCCCTGCCTGTCCCTTCTGCCCGCCTCCCACTGAATGGCTAGTTGTGTCGTACGACCCAACAGCTACAGCGTGAGACAAACTTTTGCTTACTGAAGTTTGCCCCTCGCCGCATCCGTCCAGACCAGAGAGAGCTGCTTAGTAATGTAGCCAGAAGGGGCAGGCGGGGGATCTGTCTATATTTCATATCTTTAGAACTGCGCAAAAGTAAGTAGAGCAATGTGTTTCTTATAATATAAAGAAGACTCTTCATTACAATCCCTTTAATGTTGGGTATAACCTGTTCTTACTGGAAATTTATATGGTGTTAAGCGATAGATATGTATGCTGGAAAAAAATCTGATAGCAACATATTTATTAACATAGTTTTAGTCTATACATTTCACCTGTTGCTATTGTGACTTAAAGGGATAGTAATGTTTCACAAAAGCAGCAGCTCCAATTAATCTTCATAGTATTTGAGCCATAGAGAGTGTCATTTCATTACTGTGAGCATTGTAGTTCAAGAGTAATTGAATGATAAAGTTCCCCTCCTGCCCCTTTTACCTAGTGTAAGCCGTCTCCCCTCAGATGTGGAATCTGGTTGTAAGACCAGACAGATAACAACAAGGGACAATCTTCTTACTGTGAGAACAATGAAAACCTTCCCCCTTGACAGGTTTTTCCCTTATCTTAATTGAAGATTGTCCCTCTCTGCAATCTACCTGGGCACCTCCCTTCTGATCTGGCTGAGCAGTGTTACATCAGTAAAAGGAGCGGGAGGGGGATCATTTGTCATTGAATTACTCTTGAACTACAACTCTCACAGAATTGAAATAACACTCTCCAAAGTCCAAATACTATGATGATTAATGAGAGCTGCTTTTATTATGAAACATTACTATCCCTTTAAAATTGTTAATGCTAGTTCTTAAACTTACCACTAATAATGTTTTATTATACATTCTTCCTACAACTTGTAAAAGAAAACTGCTGTAATCCAGTGGTAAACCAGCTGCACCATGTGTTTATTTTTCCACTGCGGTTCAGTCGGTTTACTTGAATCTCTTGTGTACAAGTCCCATTTTGTGTTCATTTCCTATAGATGAATCCAGTAACAGAAATACACCAGAAAGACATCTCGCCAGTCCTTACCCACACGATTGTACACAGGAAGAGGACAGGATCACACAGGACTATCAGGTAGAAAACTGCAGACTTAGAAAGTTCGGTCCTTGCCTTCGGGGCCCACCAACATGCCCGGACTTGAGGTTTCTCCAGCTTGAGTACAAGTGAGTTGAATCTCTGATTGACTCAACTGTGCTTTAGTAGTGAAACCCTAAAGTCTCAGCAGAACTTTGTTCTCTGACCTGGCTGATAAAGCCTCATAATTATTCACTCAAATGTGCAGAAAAATCAGTTTCCAACAGGGGTGGAATAAATTAAAGGAAATTAATATTTAAGTATCTCTTTCAAGATGGAGGCTCACACTGAAATGAGGAATTGGAAAGGTGACTTTGAAGTCTGACCTGTTGGTGTGTCCTGAGGACTGGAGTTAAGAATCGTTGCTTTAGAGATAATATTTCACATAGTAGATGTTTGAGGGTTGAGGGGTTTCCCTATCACCCTCCCAGATCAAGAGCACATCGTCAATAAATCTACCATAGGACACCAGTCGTCCACCTGTGGTCTGGACCAATAAGATATTGATGTTCCTTACCCCTGATCACTAATATGTATTGAGTATGGTGAAATAAAAACGGGAAGAGTGGTAAGAAATATCAAGAGTTGGTACCAGAGGAGATATCCAGATGATCAACCAGCACTGGGAGTCAGATCCAGTGGAGGCTAATATCCTAGAGGTGGCAGTAGCCTCATTGGAGAGTGAGTACCCATTTTGGGGCAAAAGTGGGAAGAGGGTGCTTTTTCTTTCTTTTTTGTCATTGTTACTGTTTTGCCTGTCAGGGGTACAAATACAAAGCAGACCATAATCCAGAAGGTTTTTGTGCTTCTTGCTTATCTAATCTAGTACCTGGTGCCTGTATGGCAAGACCCATTGCTCCTGCAGCACAACCCTTGCAGTCCAACTTCCAAGGGGAACTTGATCAGGCTGAACACCTCTCTCACACTTTCAGTGCTTTATTACACTCTGTTGACAAGGTTCTGAATGAAACAAAGAGGACAGCCTCTTCTAATCCAGAAACACATGTATCTATTTCCATGGGGGGATGAAGGGATAATATGGAGGAAGATGCACTTTGGCCTCTCAGTGTCAGATCTGTTTGAAGAACGTGAATGAAAATTTCTGCTATGACCAGCAGCAAGTGGAAAATCCTAGTCAAAACTTATTTACAATGAAAAGGAAGCCTCAACTGAAACAGATCATTCTAGAGGAATGGAAAAACCCATAGCTCAGACTGATTTTTCCTAAAACGTTATGTTACTTATATCCTTTTATATGAGATCCTGTGGATAAATGGACTATCACTCCTTCAGTGGATGCTCCAGGATCCACACTGTCAAGACATACTGCCTGGCCTGGTCAAGATGCAGTACTTTCAATGATTCATCTGATAGACTGATTCTGCACTAAAGATGATTTTCTCAGGAGCAATCTACGGACCCTTATTCTTAATGGCTTTGGCAAGCGAAACCATGGAATATTGGGCAGATCGGCTTATGCAAGTAGTGGAAGAGGATGCTTCCAGGAATGCAATTCTGCATCTGGTAGCTCTGATGCAAGAAGGAATGTCCTTCAATGAAGCAGTGCTTGAGGTAGCCAGGATGGCACCTAGATGCTCATCTGCATCACCTACAGCTTGTAAATTGCTATGGTCAGCACATTCATTTTCTAAGAAATCTCTTTTGACCATTCCGTTCTCAGGCCACTAAATAGCGTAATATTATTAGTCAAGCAAAAGAAGGTAAACGCACTCTCTGCCCGAGCTTTCAGTCCTCAAAGGAAGGGCTTTTTTTTTTTTTTTTTTTTTTTTTTTTTTTGAGACTCCAAAAATGTATCATATAGGCAAACTATTTCAGCAGCAGCTTCCTACAGTGACAAGAGACAGTTTCAGACTCTTGGGTGCTTCATATAATATATTTGGGGTACAGTCTTTACTGCAATATATTATACCCAAACAGATTCTTTATGTCCAATGTCCCAAAGAAAAAAAGAAAAAAAAACATAGGTTTTCATCAAGCAGTATAACCTCAACTTACCTCAGGAATCATTGTTCCAGATGCCAAAGAGTAAAGATTACAAGCTTTCTATATATATTTTTTTTTTATGATTTAAATATAAAAAACCCCCCAAAAAACGTAGTTGGTTCAGACCAGTCTTCAATCTCAAGTACCTCCACGAGTCCTTACGACTTCCCAAATTCTAGATGAGTTCTGTCAGCTCTGTGATATGGAACTGGAACATTTTTTTTTTCTTTCTTGGACAATACGTTATGAATATGAAGAAAAAATATGCAAGGTGCGTATCATTTTGCAAAGTAGAGATTCACCCACATCAAATGAGGTGCTTTCCTTTCTACCCCCAGGCTGATGTGCACAAATATTTCCATAGAGTAGCTCTATAGGAATATAATATTTTTTTTCTACTTTAAAGATACTAATCCATGGAATCTTCTTCTGTATTCAGTACCTGCTACCAAACCGAAACTGATTGTATGGGGTGAAATACCATATAGGGTGCTGAGAGTAGTAACATACATCTGCCAGTTGTTTTTTTTTTGTTTTTTTCTTAATTCTCAGCCTGCACTAAAATGGCCATAACCATTACAGATAAGAAGAATAGGCTTGTAAGGCATGCCGTTTTGGAAGGTTGTTATTCACCCACAGAAAAGAGCACTTTTTTTTTTTTTTTTTTTTTAACAGATCTCTCTTGGTGTGGGGCATGTGGACTGCTTCTGGTCCCCCTTTTTCCCCATAGTACTGATCATCTAACCAATCACTACAGAAAGTCAGTACTGCAATCCAGATGGCACTCACTGCATACCCTTACCTCCCTCCTCAAATTGGCATTCTCTGAACAACTGGGTTGAGTAAGAGGACCTTGAAGGCTGATTTGTGTCATCAAGATGACTCAAGTTGTCATTCAAGGTCCCCAAACTCATCCATGAAGTTCTGAGAACATTGGTTTGAAGAGGGAAGCAAGTAAGACAGCGAGTTTCTTGCAGGCCGTAGCTTTTACCACCTATCACGGTCCGATTGGTGATCAGTACTAGGAATGGGGGGCATTAGGAAGGGCTTTGGTGACCCCCAAAGAGGTCTGATATTTATTTTATTTTTTTACTGTTCTAATGCAGGATCCATAGATTCTGCACTGTGCTTACGTTAAAAAAAACACTGTCACTCTGTCGGAGTTTAACCCTTTGAGTGCCAGAGGGGTACGCAACGCATTGCAAAGCAATGCGTTGCGTACCCCTCTGGCACACAAAGAGTTAAAGGAGCAGTACACTTTTTTTTTATGAAAAAATATATATTGTAGGGATTTTCCTACTGAGTAAAATAAGGGTAATCCCACTGCCAAGAGATTCATATTTCCAGAGTTATTACAGTTTAAACACATGTTTTTTTTTTTTTTTTTTTTTACATTAGCAGTGCCTTCTTGGTCAAATTCTAATTTGTTTTTCCTGTTGCATTCTAATGGAGAGGAAAGTCAAGAAAGTCAGAGACATAAAGTTCTTCATAGAATGTGATAGAAACTACCTGTCACTTCCTGTCATTTACAACTATCAGGAAGTAAACACAGTAAATTCACTTCCTGTCAGTTAGAACTATCGGGAAGTAAATACAGTAAATTCACTTCCTGTCAGTTAGAACTATCGGGAAGTAAATACAGTAAATTCACTTCCTGTCAGTTAGAACTATCGGGAAGTAAACACAGTAAATTCACTTCCTGTCAGTTACAACTATCGGGAAGTAATCACACAGTAAATTCACTTCCTGTCAGTTACAACTATCAGGAAGTAATCACACAGTAAATTCACTTCCTGTCAGTTAGAACTATCAGGAAGTAAACACAGTAAATTCACTTCCTGTCAGTTAGAACTATCAGGAAGTAAACACAGTAAATTCACTTCCTGTCAGTTAGAACTATCAGGAAGTAAACACAGTAAATTCACTTCCTGATTACTTGAACTGTTAAACATTTTGAATAAAACATCTGACAGCAGTGGGAGTGATCTTGTTTTATTCAGCAGGAAAATATCTATATAATATGTGTGTTCATAAAAAAAGGTTTTCTGCTCCTTTAATGTATATTTTACCTTTTAAAACTTGGCCCTCATTGTAGAGAAAGTCCTCCCCTACCTGCAGGGCCAGACTGAAGCTTCTCATACAAAGTGCATGGAGACATTTCTAACACATTTAATAAGATTCATGAGGTTAGCCTTTCAAGCCCAATTTGCCAGCATTCTGAATTGTATGTAGCTGGCACTCGGTGTTAACTGTATTAATTAAGTGTTCTTTCACAATTAAGTTATAGATTCAGAAGTACTAAAAAGTATTTTGCAGTATAACAATGTGACACCTGCAATTGTATCACAGATTGACCAAGAAGAGATGATCTTCCCCCTGAAGTGTAAAGAGGAGGACATTCCTACAGAGATCAGCACAGGTGAGGTACTGACAGCCCTCAGGATAGAGGTCATATTGATAATGCACAGGAATGGGCAGCTCTCATCTTTGTCAAGTGCCACTGTCCTCAAGAAGGTGTCCATACTGATAGCCTTCAGCACTGGACAGTGCCACTATCCTCTGGATAGTTCTTCTGTCATTCTGTAGGAAACCTTTTAGTTCATAGACCACAGGGGAGATGGACTAAGGTGTGAAAAATAGAATAACATAGGAACTGGAGAGTTTATCTCCTCTTTATCACACCTTAGTACATCTCCCCTGTAGTCTATAACTAAAGATCTCCCATAGAATAACATAGGAACTGGAGAGTTTATCCCACTGGAGAAGTTATCTCCGCTTTATCACACCTTAGTATATCTCCCCCTGTAGTCTATAACTAAAGATCTCCCATAGAATAACATAGGAACTGGAGAGTTTATCGCACTGGAGAAGTTATCTCCTCTTTATCACACCTTAGTACATCTCCCCTGTAGTCTATAACTAAAGATCTCCCATAGAATAACATAGGAACTGGAGAGTTTATCGCACTGGAGAAGTTATCTCCTCTTTATCACACCTTAGTACATCTCCCCTGTAGTCTATCACTAAATCTCTCCCATAGAATAACATAGGAACTGGAGAGTTTATCTCACTGGAGAAGTTATCTCCTCTTTATCACACCTTAGTACATCTCCCCTGTAGTCTATAACTAAAGATCTCCTATAGAATAACATAGGAACTGGGGAGTTTATCTCACTGGAGAAGTTATCTCCTCTTTATCACACCTTAGTACATCTCCCCTGTAGTCTATCACTAAATCTCTCCCATAGAATAACATAGGAACTGGAGAGTTTATCTCACTGGAGAAGTTATCTCCTCTTTATCACACCTTAGTACATCTCCCCTGTAGTCTATAACTAAATCTCTCCCATAGAATAACATAGGAACTGGAGAGTGTATCACACTGGAGAAGTTATCTCCTCTTTATCACACCTTAGTACATCTCCCCTGTAGTCTATAACTAAAGATCTCCCATAGAATAACATAGGAACTGGAGAGTTTATCTCACTGGAGAAGTTATCTCCTCTTTATCACACCTTAGTACATCTCCCCCTGTAGTCTATAACTAAATCTCTCCCATAGAATAACATAGGAACTGGAGAGTTTATCTCACTGGAGAAGTTATCTCCTCTTTATCACACCTTAGTACATCTCCCCCTGTAGTCTATAACTAAATCTCTCCCATAGAATAACATAGGAACTGGAGAGTTTATCACACTGGAGAAGTTATCTCCTCTTTATCACACCTTAGTACATCTCCCCTGTAGTCTATAACTAAATCTCTCCCATAGAATAACATAGGAACTGGAGAGTTTATCTCACTGGAGAAGTTATCTCCTCTTTATCACACCTTAGTACATCTCCCCCTGTAGTCTATAACTAAATCTCTCCCATAGAATAACATAGGAACTGGAGAGTTTATCACACTGGAGAAGTTATCTCCTCTTTATCACACCTTAGTACATCTCCCCTGTAGTCTATAACTAAATCGCTCCCATAGAATAACATAGGAACTGGAGAGATTATCACACTGGAGAAGTTATCTCCTCTTTATCACACCTTAGTACATCTCCCCTGTAGTCTATAACTAAATATCTCCCATAGAATAACATGGGAACTGGAGAGTTTATCTCACTGGGGAAGTCATCTCCTCTTTATCACACCTTAGTACATCTCCCCTGTAATCTATAACTAAAGATCTCCCATAGAATAACATAGGAACTGGAGAGTTTATCTCACTGGAGAAGTTATCTCCTCTTTATCACACCTTAGTACATCTCCCCTGTAGACTATAACTAAAGATCTCCCATAGAATAACATAGGAACTGGAGAGTTTATCTCACTGGAGAAGTTATCTCCTCTTTATCACACCTTAGTACATCTCTCCCATATAATAACATAGGAACTGGAGAGTTTATCTCACTGGAGAAGTTATCTCCTCTTTATCACACCTTAGTACATCTCCCCTGTAGTCTATAACTAAAGATCTCCCATAGAATAACATAGGGACTGGAGAGTTTATCTCACTGGAGAAGTTATCTCCTCTTTATCACACCTTAGTACATCTCCCCTGTAGTCTATAACTAAATCTCTCCCATAGAATAACATAGGAACTGGAGAGTTTATCTCACTGGAGAAGTTATCTCCTCTTTATCACACCTTAGTACATCTCCCCTGTAGTCTATAACTAAAGATCTCCCATAGAATAACATAGGGACTGGAGAGTTTATCTCACTGGAGAAGTTATCTTCTCTTTATCACACCTTAGTACATCTCCCCTGTAGTCTATAACTAAATCTCTCCCATAGATTAACATAGGAACTGGAGAGTTTATCACACTGGAGAAGTTATCTCCTCTTTATCACACCTTAGTACATCTCCCCTGTAGTCTATAACTAAAGCACTCCCATAGAATAACATAGGAACTGGAGAGTTTATCACACTGGAGAAGTTATCTCCTCTTTATCACACCTTAGTACATCTCCCCTGTAGTCTATAACTAAAGATCTCCCATAGAATAACATAGGAACTGGAGAGTTTATCTTACTGGAGAAGTTATCTCCTCTTTATCACACCTTAGTACATCCCTCCTGTAGTCTATAACTAAAGATCTCCCATAGAATAACATATGAACTGGAGAAGTTATCTCCTCTTTGTGACACTTACTGCACAACTCCCTAGGTGGTCTTATTACATCAGTCTGTGTGTGTGACTCGTCCTTATTCTGGTTTCTTTAGGTTTGCCCGGTAGTTTGGATATCCTCCATGGCGCACATCCTATTCTACTTACTGCTTCTCACTTTGCAGCGAATGATAGCGATTCACAGAATGGTCAAGGAGTAGATCCTGTGAGTGAAGAATTGCCTGTCCAGAGCCATTTAAGATCTTTGATGATTCTCAGTAATAACCCAACTTTACATGAGGAATTAAATGTCAGCGCCTCTACAAGTGGACATACAAAGACCGAGTATTCCACTACACATCTAGACAGTAACGAAGAGACTAACACGCAGATAAGTCAAATCGACATGTCCATCGTGAAGTATGAATGTCCGGAGTGTGAGACAAAGTGTAGCAATGAATCGGACTTTATAGCCCATCAAAGAACATATCATGATCAGAATTCAACCAACTGCTCGGAGTTCCAGGCCTGTTTTAGTGATCAGTCCAGTGCCCCGTATCAGATTGTTCACATAGGTGAGAACACGTTTTCTGGTGACAGCGATGCAAACTTTTTTGCTGAGAATGCAAATCTTCTTCTACATCCGAGGATTTACCCAGGAGAGAGACTGCGTGTATGTTCCGACTGTGGCAAATCTTTCACCCAGCTGTCGAGTCTCATCAGACATAGAAGAATTCATACAGGGGAGAAACCGTTTGCCTGCTCCGACTGCGGGAAGTCTTTTACACAACTCTCACACCTTGTTAGACATCAAAGGATTCACACAGGAGAGAAGCCGTTTAATTGTCCTGATTGTGGGAAATGTTTTACAAGTAAATCATCTGTTCTAAGACACCAGCGATCTCACACAGGAGAGAAGCCATTTGCTTGCTTTGAATGCGGGAAACGTTTTGCAAGTAATTATTTGCTTCAACATCATCAAAGATCTCACACAGGAGAACAAGACCATTCCAGTGTTCTGAACGCGGGGAATGTTTTGCCTTGAACGGGGTAGTAAACATTTCTATATGGAGACAATATGGTAGGACTTTTCCAGTAAAACCTAGGTACTTCAGGACTGGGAACTGCCTCTCCAAACTTATTTAATCGTTTAAGTGCCAGAGGGGTACGCAACACATTGCAAAGCAATGCGTTGCATACCCTCTGGCACTCAAAGGGTCAAGATCAGATTATTATTTTTTTTATACGTATTAGAGATGGTAATTTTACTTTCATTGCACTGTGAAATAATAGCGAGTGACTGCTGTTAGTCGCCAACATTAATACTTAATAGTTTGAGTTCTTTTCATTTAAGATCATCACCCTTCTCCCTGATATCAGCCTGTTCACAAGGAAGCGGTTGCCTTTGTAACCATCCCTGCAGTTCACTCACACACAGACGTTTGTCTCCGTTTGAGAATTTTAAAGTCTGCTATGCACTGACAGCTTAAAGGGATAGTGATGTCAGAAAAAAAGTATTAACTATATGGTAGATACAATTAAAAGAGAGTACTTGCACTTATTCTTATCTCTCAAACCTTTATGGTTTGAGAGAGAGAGGAAAATAAAGTTATCTGGTCCCTCCCCTTTCTGCTTGACGAGCTGGAAAGTGGTCAGAAGCAGATTCTGGTCGCTTGACCAGATGCGGCTCTTCAGCAGCGCCGATATAACGATATCTAAAGACAAATACTTCACTTAGAACGGTCTACAAAGTGTGCCTGGTTTGCAAGCACACGTTGTAGACTGTTCCAATGAAGTATTTATTTCTAAATAGCGTGATTTCAGTTCTGCTGAAGAGCCTCTGTCTGGTCAAATGACTGGAATCTGCAGCTGTCAGCTAGATGGCAGACTTGAGTAAAACAGCCAGGAAAAGGTAACTTTAGCAATTTATATCTCTCAAACCATAAAGGTTTGAGAGATAAGACTTACATCGATGTTAACCTTTTTTTAATGTCTACAATATTAAATCAACATAAAATTAACCATTACTATCCCTTTAAGTCAGTGATCCAAATTGATTAAAACTACTCACTTGAAGACAAATGTCTCAGTGTGTGTAAACTGCCGGGCCGATTGTCATGACAACTGGTGGAAAGACCAGTCAGTTATTTTGAGAACTGGCTGAGGTTATTGAAAGCGTTAGGAGGAGGGATCCTAAGTAACTCTTAAACTATTGAGTGTTAAATAGCATTGATTACATTATTCAGACTCTTTTGTACTTTATAGCACAATGAGAAAATATTAACACTCATCTCCTATCCAGATTTTTTTACCTGGTGTCCAGACACTCATTCTTTTTCTACAGTTGTATACAGAATGTGATAATAACAGCTACACCTCCTTGTGACAGTTTGCACTTTTATAACTTTCAGATAAATCATCTCCCAGGAGTGGTGGTACCTTTTTGATTTGGTCTCATGAGAAGCCCTACAGTGTATATATACTTTGTAAATATATTTTGTTTGTTTTGTACATAACATTTTACGGACCCTTTAAAAATACCAGAGCACACACGAGTGAAACCATTTGGTTGCTCAGAATGTGGGAAATGTTTTTTCTAAATAAATTATATCTTCTGAGATACCGGAAACCCCGCAGTGGAGACAAACCATATTCTTCTAACAGGGACCACTTGGTTATACATTAGAGAACTGACAGTGGAGAGAGGCCTTAAAGGGATAGTAATACTTAAAATGTAAAAAAAAACATGTTGTTGGGGTTATCCCCCTGAGTAAAACAAGGGTACTCCCACTGCTGAAAGGTGTTTCATTCAAAAGTTATTAATTTTCAAAGTTGAATTTTTTAGGTGCAATATCACAGTGGCCTGAAATTGTACAGTGGCGCTGTTGCTACACGATTCTATGGACAGCTCTGGTCAGTTGACCATAAATCTCCATAGGATGGTGTAGCAACAGCGCCACTGTACAATTTCAGGCCACTGTGATATTGCTCCTAAAAAATTCAACTTTGAAAATTAATAACTTTTGAATGAAACACCTTTCAGCAGTGGGAGTGCCCTTGTTTTACTCAGGGGGATAAACTCTACAACATATTTTTTTTACATTTTAAGTATTACTATCCCTTTAAAGGGGATCTCTCACCTAACTACATGTAATGCTCATTAGTTAGAGCATTTCTCTAAAACACTGAAAATAGTGTCCATTATATTTAAAAAGCAGTTACATTCGCAAGAATTAAACTTTAAAAAGTGTCCGGCAGCCTACTTCCGAACTTTGTCGACCACACACAGCTCCGTCCCACTACCCATCATCCTCCAGTGACGGAGGCTGTCTGCCACTAAAGTGGAGCGATCGCATTGGCTAGATATCGATCTCTGCCAATGCGATCGCTCCACTGTAGTGACAGACAGCCTCCGTCACCGGAGGATGAGGGATAGTGGGACGGAGCTGTCTCTGGTCGGCAAGCCGGAAGTAGGCTGCCGGACACTTTTTAAAGTTTAATTCTTGCGAAT
Source organism: Rhinophrynus dorsalis (assembly GCA_037306005.1). Taxonomy (NCBI): domain Eukaryota; kingdom Metazoa; phylum Chordata; class Amphibia; order Anura; family Rhinophrynidae; genus Rhinophrynus; species Rhinophrynus dorsalis. The sequence goes on along the minus strand of JBBDGT010000170.1, from coordinate 89,359 downwards.
GTAACTGCTTTTTAAATATAATGGACACTATTTTCAGTGTTTTAGAGAAATGCTCTAACTAATGAGCATTACATGTAGTTAGGTGAGAGATCCCCCTTTAAGGCTGATGTATCTATAGAGTTCTAAACATTAGAACAGGTTGTTCAAGTTTGATCCTCAAGGGCCACCAACAGGCCAGAGTTTAACCCTTTGAGCGCCAGAAGGGTATCCAATGCAATGTGTTAAAGGGTTAACAATTTCCTTGATTAAAGGGATAGTAATATTTCACAATAAAAGCAGCTCCAATTAATCTTCATAGTATTTGAACCGAGTGTTATTTCAACACTGTCAGAGTTGTAGTATAAGAGTAATTGAATCAGGGCTTATAATTTTAAGTCCTTTGCTACTAGCCAGACCTGAAAAGTTACTCGCCACTGCAATACATAACATACAAACCAGGGCTGAATTTCTACTCGCCAGGGCTAAATTTTCACTCGCCAATTGGCTAGTGGAGAGTGGAAATTTTGAGCCCTGATTGAATGATAAAGTATCCCCCTCCTGCCCCTTTTACTGATGTAACACTGCTCACCTCAGAGCAGCAAGACTGTCCGGATGGATCACAGAGAGGGACAATCTTCAGTGAGGAAAAGGGAAAAACCTGTCAAGGGGGCAGGGTTTTCCTTATGGTCGCAGTAAGAAGATTGTCCCTTGCTGTCATCTGTCCGGTCAAGAGGCCAGATTCCACATCCGAGGGGAAGTGACTTACACTAGGTAAAAGGGACAGTCTTGCTGCTCTGAGGTGAGCAGTGTTACATCAGTAAAAGGGGCAGGAGGGGGACACTTTATCATTCAGTTACTCTTGAACTACAACTCTGACAGTATTGAAATAACACTCTCCATGGCCCAAATACTATGAAGATTAATTGGAGCTGATTATATTGTGACACATTACTATCCCTTTAAGCGTAAGCATTCATTTTAATTGACTAACCTGTGCTCAAACAGGGAAATGTTGTTAGCTCTTGTGGACTGAACCTGGACACCCCTGCACTAGGAGAACTGCCTGATGACTGCTCTGACAAGTCACAGAAAAACACGCCGTGTATAAATACAGATATATATATGTACAGATAGATTATGTATGTACGGTAAATAAGTGAAATCCAGTGACACTGCAGCTCCGGTTGTGGCGAGATGAACTGACACTTGGTTCACCCTGTAGTGTTTAGATCTATGTGGATGTACAAGGAAGGACTTGAGCAGACAGTCTGCCCCCCCCCCAAGGGGGCAAATAACATTTTCCAAAATTCACTTTGATTAAAATGTTGTTTACCATCTTAGTTTTAGTAATGTCCCATAAAAACTTGTTATAGTTTTGTAGAAGACGAAAAAATAAGCTCAATGGTGCAAACCCTATCTCTCAAACCGCTACAGTTTGAGAGATATTGGCATTGAAAGTTCCCCCCCCCTCCCTCCCCTTCTCCTGACGTCGGTGCTGTGCTGACAGCAGGAGATCCTGTCCTGGGACCAGCCAGCGGCTCTGCAGCAGAGCTGAAATAGTGATATTGGAAAACAATTACTTCATTGGAAAGGTCTACAAAGTGTTCTTGGTTTGCAAGCTCACTTTGTAGACCTTTCCAATTAAGTAATTATTTTGCAACAACGCAATTTCAGCTCTGCTGCAGAGCCTCCTTGTGTCGGCTGACTCAAACCTCCTGCTGTCAGCTTTACAGTTGACATCAGGAGGGAGGGGGGGACTTTCAGCGCCTATATCTCTCACACCATAGCGGTTTGAGATGTAGGGTTTGCGCCATTAAGCTTATTTTTTCAGCCTGTATAAAACTATAACACGTTTTTATGGGACATTACTAAAACTTTAATTGCAAGATAAGTCTCCAGTGCATTGGGAAAGAATGTCTTTGAGATATCTGTAACAGTCCAAGGATATAAAGCTTTTTGTTTAGTAAATCAGAATCCATGTTTGTTCCGAATGTGGGAAATGTTTTATATTTAAAGGGATAGTAACACTTAATATGCAAAAAAAAATATATATCCTATAATTTGCTAGGATACGTTGCTCCCTGTATGCGTAACACGCACATGCACAGTACAGACTGCCAGAACGATGCATTCATACGCAGTAGAGACTACCAGAATGATGCAGTCATGCGCAGTAGAGACTGGCGTAACGACGCAGTCATGTGCAGTAGAGATCTTGGAAGCTCTATTAAATGAAAGTCATAAGGCATGTGCATCTGACGTGTGGGCCAAATGTGACCCGTCTGAGATTTTAATAAAAAAATATATATATATATTTTTATACCTAATTAACTAGCACAGATAAACTCGCATTCCCTGTTTGACAGTACTGTATGGTTCAAGAATAGATGCCTGTTAAATATTGTTATTGTCACTGACTTGCTCAGTAAATAAATCAATATTTTTGAATAGCTGACAGGCTAGAATTCACCATCTTTATCAATAATAAAAAAATAATGTGGTCCTTCCGTTTTTGGCCCCTGTCATAAGGTGTTACTTCCACTTTAAAGCAACAGAAAAATGACACAGGAGAAATGTTATAATTATTTAGATATTATTATAAATTGGAGAATTCACACAGGAGAGAAACCATTTGTTCAGAATATATACATATATATATATATAATATATATATATATATATATATATATATATAATATATATATATATATATATATATATATATAGATATATAATATTATGGTTTAAAACAAGGGTGCTTCCACTGCTGAGAGAGTCTTTGATTTAAAATTTATTGTAGCTAAAAATTAATTTTTAAGGTACAGTATCTCAGTGGCCTGAAACTGTAGTGTGTTGCTACACCGTCCTATGGAGGTTTTTATGGTCAAAAAGACCAGGTCAGGCCACTTTAAAAATTCAAGTTTGAGCTGCAATAAGTTTTGAATGAACCTCCTCTCAGCAGTGGATGTACCTTGTTTTATATAAACCCTACAACAAATATTTTTTTGCTTATGAATTGTTAATGTCCCTTTTAAATACAGTCATGTAAAGCAGAACTAAAACCCTCTGACAACGTGGGTTCATTTGAAAAAGCTTTCAAAACCAGGTATATTTTATGTATGTATTTGTCATTTACACTGTACTGGCTGGCACAGATACTAACATTCCACACTGCTCTCTCACTCCGCTGTCAGACCCTATTGCTCTATTACTCAAATGGTCATAGTGCTATCAAGTGTAAAGAGGTGTTTTATAAACCCCCTTCTCCAGTTAATAAAATAAGTAGGAGGGAGGAAGATGGAGTGGGATAAGGGAGGAAGATTGTGATGGTGTGGGATAAGGGAGGAAGATTGTGATGGTGTGGGATAAGGGAGGAAGATTGTGATGGTGTGGGATAAGGGAGGAAGAGTGTGATGGAGTGGGAGGGAGGAAGATTGTGATGGTGTGGGATAAGGGAGGAAGATTGTGATGGTGTGGGATAAGGGAGGAAGATTGTGATGGTGTGGGATAAGGGAGGAAGATTGTGATGGTGTGGGATAAGGGAGGAAGAGTGTGATGGAGTGGGAGGGAGGAAGATTGTGATGGTGTGGGATAAGGGAGGAAGATTGTGATGGTGTGGGATAAGGGAGGAAGATTGTGATGGTATGGGATAAGGGAGGAAGAGTGTGATGGAGTGGGAGGGAGGAAGAGTGTGATGGTGTGGGATAAGGGAGGAAGAGCGTGATGTGTGGGATAAGGGAGGAAGAGCGTCATGGTGTGGGATAAGGGAGGAAGAGCGTGATGGTGTGGGATAAGGGAGGAAGAGCGTGATGGTGTGGGATAAGGGAGGAAGAGCGTGATGGTGTGGGATAAGGGAGGAAGCGCGTGATGGTGTGGGATAAGGGAGGAAGCGCGTGATGGAGTGGGAGGGAGGAAGCGCGTGATGGAGTGGGAGGGAGGAAGCGCCTGATGGAGTGGGATAAGGGAGGAAGAGCGTGATGGTGTGGGATAAGGGAGGAAGAGCGTGATGGTGTGGGATAAGGGAGGAAGCGCGTGATGGAGTGGGATAAGGGAGGAAGAGTGTGATGGTGTGGGATAAGGGAGGAAGCGCGTGATGGAGTGGGAGGGAGGAAGAGTGTGATGGTGTGGGATAAGGGAGGAAGAGCGTGATGTGTGGAATAAGGGAGGAAGAGCGTGATGGTGTGGGATAAGGGAGGAAGAGCGTGATGGAGTGGGAGGGAGGAAGAGTGTGATGGAGTGGGATAAGGGAGGAAAAGCGTGATGGAGTGGGAGGGAGGAAGAGCGTGATGGTGTGGGATAAGGGAGGAAGAGCGTGATGGAGTGGGATAAGGGAGGAAGAGCGTGATGGTGTGGGATAAGGGAGGAAGAGCGTGATGGTGTGGGATAAGGGAGGAAGCGCGTGATGGAGTGGGATAAGGGAGGAAGCGCGTGATGGAGTGGGATAAGGGAGGAAGAGCGTGATGGTGTGGGATAAGGGAGGAAGTGCGTGATGGAGTGGGGTAAGGGAGGAAGAGTGTGATGGAGAGGGAGAACATGCTGGAGTGTGAGGGAGGGCAGTGTGGATTGTTAGTGTCTTACATATGTCTGTGCCAGTCAATAGTGTGTAACTTATATAGATTTATCTGTGTGTAGTTTATACATCTCCTACACTTATTTTAAATAAATTTGCAAAGTGATCTATATAGGTGATCTTGGAAGCTCTATTAAATGAACGTCATAAGGCATGTGCATCTGACGTGTGGGCCAAATGTGACCCGTCTGAGATTTTAATAAAAAAAATATATATATTTTTATACCTAATTAACTAGCACAGATAAACTAGCATTCCAGTAAGACCTAATCCCCTGTTTGCCAGTACTGTATGGTTGAAGAATAGATGTCTGTTAAATATTGTTATTGTCACTGACTTGCTCAGTAAATAAATCAATATTTTTGAATAGCTGACAGGCTAGAATTCACCATCTTTATCAATAATAAAAAAATAATGTGGTCCTTACGTTTTTGGCCCCTGTCATAAGGTGTTACTTCCACTTTAAAGCAACAGAAAAATGACACAGGAGAAATGTTATAATTATTTAGATATTATTATAAATTGGAGAATTCACACAGGAGAGAAACCATTTGTTTGTTCAGAATGTGGAAAATGTGGTACCCGTAGCTGAAGTCTTCAGGTACGTCATAAGATTCACTCAGCATGCAAACATTATGCACTTTCTGATTGTGGTCAATGTTCTACAAGTAAAACCGCTCAGAATCAGGACTGGAACATTTACCCACCAGAGAAACTACTTTTATAGTGTGACTTTGGGAATGGTTTAAAGGTGCAGGATATGGTCAGGGCAAAGACTAGGGTTGCACCAATACTGGTATCGGTGCCGATACCAGCATTTGCGCGAGTACTAGTACTCGCGCAAATGCAGCCGATGCCGGCACTGATACCCTGTGTCAGGTGGTATCCATTTGAAATGTCGCACTCCATTAGAGTGTGCGACATGAACCTGGCTTCTTTTAAATCTGGCCACTATTACACTTAATATATATACCCCTTTAACATTACAACTGACCTGCAGGAGGAGCGGGAGGTTAATTCAGCTCCCGCACTGCCGCATACCACGTCTGTATGAAGTATGAACGAGGTTGGAGGGGTGACAGTACAGATGAACACAAAGCGTGCACCTCCCGTTACATCACAGTGGTATGCGGCAGTGCGGGAGCTGAATTAACCTCCCGCTCCTCCTGCAGGTCAGTTGTAATGTTAAAGGGGTATATATATTAAGTGTAATAGCAGCCAGGTTCAAAAGTGAACCGAATCAGAACAGAATCGGCTAGAAAAAATTATTTGCATTAAGTGCATGCAGTAACGTTTTAACCCTTTAAGTGATAGGGGCACACAGTGAGTTGGTGAGCAATGCGTCGCACATCCCGTTGACACTCACAGGAATAATGCCCATTAATCTTCTCTGTGTCAGTGGAAGGCGAGTAATGTACTGTGCATATAGGTAGAGTTATATTTCAGTTTTATTTTATTATTTATTACAATAAAAAAAAATGTCACAAAAAAGTATCGGTAATTGTTATCGGCGAGTACTTTAAAAAAGTATCGGTACTCGTACTCGGTCTTAAAAAAATTGGTATCGGTGCATCTCTAGCAAAGACCTTTCAGCTGTGGGAAAGAAGTGGCTATAGCTTAAAGCTGCCATTCGATCTCATTGTTTCCCTGTGTGTCTTCATGATCTGCAGGGCTGAGCAAAATTTGCAGTTCACTAGAAGCTTCAGGAAGAGGAAGCGGCATTGCAGGCCTCTCCATTGAAGACCCATGTCAGCAGATTCACAGAGAATGGGCTTCTCTAGAAAGAGCTGCTGTCACCTGGTTCTACATATCAGAGTGTTATGCGTGGGGAACGGGGATAGAATGGCAATGATTTAAACTACAGGAGCTCTGTTCTCCTTGTTGTCAGGTATATTCCTACAGTTACAAATCCCGTTGCCCTGCCCCTTTAAATAAAACTCCTATCTAGTCAGATGTCAGAGAATTCACAGACAGCAATTATCTGTTAGCAAATGGCTAAATCTGAGTATTATAAAGACTTTAATATAGTTTGCATTTGACTGTTCACATGATTACTTTTACCCTTTGAGTGCCACACAGTGCAATGCATTGGATATCTCTGGCACACAAAGGGTTAAACCTTTGTTTATGTGTGAGAGATTCCATTTAAAGGGACAGTAATGCCCCATAAAAAATGCTTAGAGTTTTGTAAAAGTTAATAAAAAAAAAAAAATATATATGACATGACACAAACCCTATCTCTCAAACCGCTATGGTGTGAGAGATATCCTCCACTAAAGTTCCCCCCTCCCTGATGTCAGCTGTAAAGATGACCGAAGGAGATCTGTGTCGGCCGAGGAGGCTCTTCAGCAGAGGCGCAAAAGCGTGATTTTAAAAAGAAATACTTCTTTGGAACGGTCTAAAAAGTGTGATTGCAAACCAGGCACACTATGTAGACCTTTCCTAAGAAGTAATTATTTTTAAATTGCGCTATTGCGACTCTGCTGAAGAGCCGCTTGTTGGTCCCCAGGCAAGGAACTCCTGCTTGACAAAAGAATCAATGGCACCACGCAAGGGAAATTTAAAAGCTCTGTATAAGCTCAGATGCACAATAAGCGCACATATGTGCAAAACGCATGAGACGTACAGTTCCATGTGATGTCTGTTTTTGATCTTTCCCAATAAAAGCTGTTTTTAACATTTTTATGACAAGTGCGGTATTTGTTCTTCTTGCAACATTATAATATAGGATTGGGACTCCTTACCTGCACCGTGGTTTGAAGTTTGCGTGGTGAGAGCTTACTTTGCATCTGAGTTTATATAGAGAGTTGAAATTGCCATTGATTCTTCTGTCAAGCAGGAGTTCTCTGGTCTGGGGACCGACAAGCGGCTCTTCAGCAAAGCTGCAATAGCGCGATTTAAAACAAAATACTTCACTGGAACGGTCTACAAAGTGCGCCTGGTTTGCAAGCACCCTTTTTAGACCATTCCAAGTATTTGTTTTTAAATCGCGCTATTGCAGCTCTGCTGAAGAGCCTCCTCGTGTCGGCCGACACGGATCTCCCTGTGTCAGCTTTACAGCTGACATCAGAGAGGGGGAACTTTAGGGGAGGATATCTCTCAAACCATAGCGGTTTGAGAGATAGGGTTTGCGTCCTATCGTTTTTAACTTCAACAAAACTCTAAGCATTTTTTATGGGACATTACCGTCCCTTTAATGCAGCGTTTTCCTTGGTTGGGGTGGGGGAAGGGGCTTTTTTCTTCTCTGAACGGATAACTATTCTATGAAAACTCACTTCTAGTAATGTAACGATATAGTAGTATATGAAATATTATAACGTGTGCCTTCTCTTGCCGAATAAAACATCGGACACCCTCATTGCGGGTAGAAAGGTTGTAACTGTTCAAACTTGTACTTATTAATGTGACCATTAGGTGGTGTTATTTTGTTAGTCCCTATGGACAGTTTATGTCACTAACTGTAGAGCCCTTCAAACATTGAAACATTGAGTCGTTAATACATTTTCATAAAGCATCTCTCAGTAAGTGGAGTGCCCTTGGTTTTGTCTGAAGGAAAAGCCATACAATATGTTTAAAAAAAAAAAAAAAATGACTGTTCCGTTAATTTTGTTTTTTTCAGCTAATTCCCAGTCTTAATGAGTGGAAGGATAAAAGGCACGAGGGACCGTGTTCAGAGGACTAGAGCAAACAGGTTTCCTACTTACTGAACATTCAAGCTGCAATACCTACATCAGTAGAGTTTCTCCAATAATTTGCTTGTATATCCTATATAATATTTCGCTAAAACGTGTGTAATGATACATTAGACCACTGGAGGGCACTGCTAATGTAAAAAAACATGGGTTTAAACTGTAATAACTCTGGAAATATAAATCTCTCGGCAGTGGGAGTACCATTATTTTACTCTATAGGAAAATCCCTACATTATATATTTTTTCATAAAAAAGTTTACTGCGCCTTTAACAACTTAATTTCATGTAGTTCAAAAAATATCCTATATAATAATTTGCTAAAATGTGTGTAACGATGCAGTCAGGCGTAATAGAGACTGCTTCAGTCATGCGCAGTAGAGACTACCCGCGCAGCGGCTGATACAGAGCTGGACTCTCCATAGGAGCGTCCAGCTCTGTATCAGCCGTGGTGCGGGCAGTCTCTACTGCGCATGACTGCCCCGCGACCGGCTGCCAGAGGAACTGTGGCCCGTGTAACGGGCTCTTCAACTAGAATGTTATAATGCATTAGGTTATTAGCGCTATTAGCAGACACCACTTTAACATGTCATCAAAGTTGCCAAATTTCAGTAAATTTATGGACAGTCACTAAGGGCATTAAAGGGATAGTAATGTTTCATAATAAAAGCAGCTCTAATTAATCATCATAGTATTTGGACTTTGGAGAGTGTTATTTCAATTCTGTCAGAGTTGTAGTAGAAGAGTAATTCAATGATAAAGTATCCCCCTCCCGTCCCTTTTACTGATGTAACACTGCTCAGCCAGATCAGAAGGGAGGTGCCCAGGTATACTGCAGAGAGGGACAATCTTCAATTAAGATAAGGGAAAAACCTGAAAAACTTGTCAAGGGGGGCAGGGCTTTCATTGTTCTCATAGGAAGAAGATTGTCCCCTGCTGTTATCTGTCTGGTCTATGGACTGCATTCCACATCTGAGAAGAGATGGCTTACACTAGGTAAAAGGGGCGGGAGGGGGAACTTTGCTTGTGAATATCTCTCAAACCATAAAGGTTTGAGAGATAAGACTTATATCGTTCTTCAAGTTAAAACGAAGTATTACTATCCCTTTAATATTTGTATTTAGCTCTGGTTTCAAATATAAGCACACACCTCCCCCTTTTCTATTAATCCTGTCTCTCCTAAACAGGTAGCCCTCTATATTTACAGCCCAATCATGTGCATCATTTCACCATGTTTCTGTTATACCATTTATGTCCAAATGTTCATACTTATTGCATTTGCTAGCATACAATTAATTTTGAAATCTTTACATATTTTAACCCCTTGATGCCTTTTTTCTACATCTTCTTCATTTAATAGGAGTTCCTACCTATTAAATACATTTATCCCCACCCTTTCTCCACCCCATGATCATTTACTTGGACCCAGTTTCTATGTACTCTATCTACCCAATTTTTGACATCTATACCCTCCTGTCATACTAATTGATTAACTTTTTTCAAACGGATAAGTAACAAGTTATGTCACTTTATTCTTATTGTACCTGAAGAAGAGACCTACACAGTCTCAAAATCTTGCATCCTAGAGCCACTATGTTAGAGAATAAAGGTCTCACTTTTACTCTACTAGTCTCTTGCCGTTTCTAGAGCTGACACATTACCACCCTTTACCTATAATTACAATTTACTCATCTACTGGTGCACTGAGACCCAATCTTTATTAATAACTACAATAAATACATAAAGATGATGAGTATTATATCTGGAGAAACCCAATGAGGCCTCTCTACTTTGAAGACATGGAGCAATTCTGGAGCAAATCAACTGCACCATGGAGAAGAAATACACATTCACGGAAATCCCATTGATTTAAATGCAAACAAGTGTTTTTGTGCTTCAGATGAAATGGCATTGGAACATGTTAGTGGAAATGTTTCTTTATAAATGATTTGAAAGCAGAACTAACACCTCCTAATTTGTGACTTTGATCAAGAGGTAACCTCTTCACTCAGTCCTAGCTGTCATGACTGAGGACCCCAGTTTCTGCATGTACCTTTTAATGTCCCAGACAACCCTAATTATCCCCATTAGGATTTACCAGGAGTCCATAGATCTTCTCTTCAAACCTGACCCCAAGATTGGAACTCCATTTCAGCACCGTGGATTGCTGGAATGGAGAATTACAATCCCACTTACAGTCACATGAAAACAATGAGCTCTGACATGATTATGAGTCAGGACCCACCACCTCAGAACAATGAGTCCAAATGTGGAGACCTCTAGTGGATAGGCTCCCAGTATAGGCAGTATGGAAGGGGTAGAAATGAGCTTACTGTGGAAAAATTCTGGCTACAGATTAGTCCCTTTGGTCATCTGGACCCCAGCAGATTAACCTTCTGGATGTTTTTCTGAACCACAGAATTGATATATAAGAGAATCCCAGTCCTGTAGGAGTGGTCCCATGCACAGGTTGTGTTTGATCTCCGAGATGTTCCTCATGTGTGAATGAAGCTCATCTGAACTCTTCTAATGGGATCTGAATCTTGTTCTAAGAACCCATGGAGGAGTACAGTGATCTGGATTGATGTTCTGCCACAGGACTTTTATTATCTTCAGTGCTGGAAAAGTCTCCAGTACAATAATTCACAAAGCTCTGGAGACTTGTTAATATTCACAAGATTTAAAGTTTCATTTGCACGTCCCCCTTCACTAAATAGTGCAGTTGGAATACTCCAGAGTTACTCCATTTTTTCCACGCATACATGGCCCATTGGATAAAAGCAAAAAAGGTGAAGATTTTGCATTGTTTGCATGTGGAATCTTACAAGCCAATGCAATATTTACATCATACATCAGGATTCACTAATTTCTGTTCGTAGCTGTATGTATATGGGAAAACATTGCTAAATGTTTCTACATTCAATCTCCAGTATATTAAGTACTAGAAGTCTTTACCAACAATTTAACTCTGCTACATTCTCTTTTACATAAAATTGTATACATCTTGGGAATAAATATACATCCCAGTAATCCGGCACTGGAAACCAGGATGGCAAATAACTCTACAGCCACCATGTATCTCCCTTTGGTGCTCAGGTACGAGGGGATGAAGGAGACCCACACACTGATGAACACCAACATGCTGAACGTGATGTACTTGGCCTCATTGAATTGGTCAGGCAATTTCCTCACTAGAAATGCAACAACTAAACTTATCAGAGCCAGAGTTCCCAGGTAGGAGACTGACACATAAAATGGCACAGAATAACCTTCATTGCAGATAAGAATCATCTTTCCTTTCTCTGATTGTGTGTCATAGTCTGGGAATGGTGGAGAGAAGATCAGCCATGTCAGGCTTATCACAGCCTGTCCCAATGTACAGGCAATAACAATGTAAATAGGGAGTCTAGATCCAACCCATCTCTTCAGTTTACTGTCCGGGGTGGTAGCTCTGAATGCAATGGCAACTGTGATCGCTTTAGCGAGCATAGAAGAAACAGCAGCAGAAAAGGTGACCCCAAATGCAGTTTGCCTAACCATACAGGTGAGATATTTAGGTTTTCCTATAAATAAAAGACATGAGAGGAAGGACAGACTGAGAGAGGTCAAGAGAATGTAGCTGATATTCCTATTATTCGCTCTGACAATGGATGTGTCTCGGAACTTGATAAATAACCCCAGTACGGCTAAGGAACAGGATGAGAAAGTAATAGAGACAAAAGTCAAACCCATCCCCAGATAGTCCTGGAAGGAAAGGAATTCCGTAGTCCGTGGGATGCACTTGTCTCTCCTCTCATTAGACCACTGATGTTGTGGACATGTCACACAATTCTCCATATCTGGAAAAGAAAACACTGATGAATATCTAAGTAAATATGTATCATACATTAATCTAGACTATGGAGTTAGTTTACAGGGCATTGGAAAAAGCAGATTACTCCCTAGATATCCATCCACATCTCTAAGTTTTGTTGAATAGCCGTTTATATTATGCCAATGAACTACTACTTCCTCATAATCTCCACTTAGTCACACTTCCAAGACTATTCAAGAGCTGCCCCTATATCTGGAACTTCCTGTTCTGATCTGTCAGACTTTTCCCAACGTTCCTACCATTAAGTGCTCTGTAGAGACTCATTTCTTTATAGAAAACTGCCATCAAACCACATAACATCTTCCTTACTATGTCTAGTAAAATCTGTCATTTTATTCATCAACACATGCTCTGTTCTAAGCACCCATATCTACCCTGTGGCCAATATTTTTTCTTTCTTAATCTTCCACTCCCACCCCAAAAAGCTTTCAAGCTGCCACCTACATTCATTACATATTTTTTGTCCTGATTACATCTACATTGTAAGCTCTGATTAGCAGGTCCATCAATTACATCCAATGGCACATGTATTTTACATTATTTGTTTCTATTGTTATTATCTTTATGTGATGATAATAGTAGTCGTAGCAATAATAATAATAATACATTATTAACAGACTAGTTGAACAGCCCGTTACACGGGCCACAGTGCCTCAGGCAGCCGGTCGCGGGGCAGTCACACAGTGGAGACTGCCCGCGCCTCGGCTGATACAGAGCCTCTGGCAGCCGGTCGCGGGGCAGTCACACGCGGTGGAGACTGCCCGCGCCTCGGCTGATACAGAGCTGGACGCTCCTTCGGAGTGCCCAGCTCTGTATCAGCCGCGGCGCGAGCAGTCTCCACTGTGTGTGACTGCCGCACGCGCAGCAGTATCTACTGCGCATGTCGGGCGTTACACACAACTTGGCGAATTATTATATAGGATGATATGCAACACATTTGTTTGCTAAATAATTTCTGTATTATCAGTAACTGAGTTCTTACTTGAACATAAATATCCTTAGACAGATAGATAAGAAATGTCCATTAGTAGCATTTTGCTTAAAGCGGGACTGTCACTTATATTACTTATATATTAAATATACTAAAGAGGCTCCTTTCACCTACCATGGTATTTCACTGTAGGTGAAACCATAAGCCAAACTTTGAACAGAAATGAGAGAGCGCACAGCCAGAGAAGACATGCTGTGCTCTCCCCATCATTTGACTTCCCCTTTATCTCCAGTAGTTTGTCTAAGCAGCTGCCCGCAGGCAGCATCAACTTGAAGGAGCAAGCCAAGCAATGAATACACTGTGAAAAGCAACCTCCTGGTCTTATCAGTGCATGGCATTGATGTTTACTATGTATTCATTGCCTGGCTTGCTCCTTCATTTTAATGCTGCCTGCAAGCAGCTGCTAAGACACACTACTGGAGAAAAAGGGAAAGGTAGTAGGCGTACATATATTGCCAAATGTGGTGCCGCCATGTTGCAGGCCAGCTGTACACTGGATATAATACAGCAATTAAAAAAAAATTACATGACTTTTTATTAGTTTCTTTGCTTCCATTCTCATATGGAAGCAAGATGTATGCAGGTGATAGTTCCTTTTAAGTCCTACTAAATCAATTGAGTGAAATACACGTTCATACTCCATTAGCTCAAGCCAAGTGAACCAGATGAAGGCTTTTTGCAAACCAACTACACCATAGGGGACATATAACATTCCCTTTAAGCTAAATGTGGCTTTTAATCCCTTGAATCCTAGAGTGGTCTCCGACACATTGTGAAGGAATACATTTGAGATCTCTCTAGCATTCAGGGGTTAAATTCACATTTTAAATCACTGGATGTATCAGGGATATTTATTTCTAGAAATGGGTGAAACATTTTGTCTCCACAGTGAAACAGGTGAAAAATAGCACTTCCTCTGTACTGTATTAAAGTCAAATAAAGGGGTGTCAGCAACTTGCAAGTTTTCCGCTTGCGCTTGGGAATGAGAGGGAAAGGAGCATACCGTGATTTCTAGCTGCTAAATAAAATATGTATGTTTATATGTATATCTTCAGTTATATGGTGCCACATAGTGTATGCTGTTTAAAAAGCATTAAGAAATCTTCTTTGAAAAATGACTCTACTGCTTTTAAGCCATGGCAATGCATAACGTTGGAATATAACGAAATGACATCAAAGGAGATCCATATGTAGTCTTCTTGCCATATTATTTAATCACAAATGTTTAGAAGAGTAGATGTATCCTTCAAATATGATCTAAGATCAACAACATACGGTTGTAAATGATGGTCTATGAACTCTGACAGGTTGGATGTTATAGAATTTATACCCAAAATAATTGGCCTGCAAGGGTTTTTTTTTCGGAGTCCTTTTGTATTTTCGGCAGATGGTAGTAATGTGCTACCTTGTAATTTTTAATTAGTAAAAAATATTTTTCTTGTTTAGTAATTATATCTATATCTATATATATATATAAAAGAGAAAGGCTCATTGCATAATTTATGTCTCCTCAGGAGACACACACACCCAGGGGTGGCAATAAGGAGGGGTTACTGTTCCCATTGGGTGATTCAATGGGGGTGTGATTTTCACACCAATTCAGCCACTGCTATTGGTGTGAAAATCATGCAGGGAGTTGGCCCGCCCCCACTATGCAGCCCGCCCACCACTATCAAAGTCAGAAAAAAACAATATGGCCGCCACTTGCTCCTACACCACAGACAAACACACACATGCCCCACTCACACAGCACCAAACTCACACACATGCCCCACTCACACAGCACCAAACTCACACACATGCCCCACTCACACAGCACCAGACATACACACATGCCCCACTCACACACACAGCACCACACACACACACATGCCCCACTCACACACACAAATGCCCCACTCACACACACAGCACCACACACACAAAAGCCAGAAAGAAATATGGCTGACACACAGTCACTCACCCTGACTCCCAGTGGCCTCAGCAGGACCTGTACTACAGCCACTGAAGAACAAAATGGCACTCAAAGGGTTAAGGTAGGTCCTCATTGCTCAATTATTTCTTCACTGTCATCATTTGCCATACAACACAGAGGACAGACAGTCATCAGGTACACACTTACACAACCCTGTGGCAGTGAGTGGGTTATCAGGTTTTACCCCTCAGGGAGTGTGTTCAAACCCCTCACACTGTAAACTTGCATTTCCCTCCCACTTCTCCTCCTTCCCCAGCCTATTACTAACACTTTTCCACATTTCTCTTAAGCCCCGCCCCTACTCTCGATTAAGCCCTGCCCCCTTTTAACCCAAATTGCCCCATTGCTCTCTCCACATCAGCACCACATGAGGGACTCCACAAGTAAAAGTTCCCAGGTATTACACACACATGCCCCACTCACACAGCACCACACACACAAATGCCAGAAAGAAATATGGCTGACATACAGTCACTCACCCTGACTCCCAGTGGCCTCAGCAGGACCTGTAGTACAGCCACTGAGGAACAAAATGGCACTCAAAGGGTTAAGGTAGGCCCTCATTGCTGAATTATTTCTTCACTGTCATCATTTGCCATGCAAGACACAGGACAGACAGCCATCAGGTACACACTTAACCCACTGACTGCCACAGGGTTGTGTATCACGTTTTACCCCTCAGGGAGTGTGTTCAAACCCCTCACACTGTAAACTTGCATTTTCCTCCCACTTCTCCTCCTTCCCCAGCCTATTAGTAAAACTTTTCCACGTTTATGTTAAGCCCCGCCCCTACTCACGATTAAGCCCCACCCACTTTAACCCAGATTGCCCCATTTGTCTCTCCATATCAGCACCACATGACTCCCTTCCAGGGACTACACAAGTCAAAGTTCCCAGGTATGAATACACTTCCCACTGCTATTTAACTCTGACATGCCTCTCTATACATTAACCATTTGAGTGCCAGAGGGGTGCACAACTCATGCACGCATGTGTTTCTGCGCATATATGTTGCGTGTGTGTGTGTGTACATCTCTGTTACATATTTGTGTGCATGTGTGCATCTCCGGTGTGTGTGTGCATGTCTTTTGCATGTCTCTGACGCTCACTGTGTGTATGTGTCTGCCTGTGTGTTGCATATGTCTGTGTTTATCAGTGTGTCTACATTTCACACACGCGCGCCCAACACCGTCCCACATTGGTAGTGTATATATATAAGAGAGAAAACCTGCGCCCCCTGCCACACACACCCAGGGGCGGCTGTAAGGAACAGTTAGCTTGCCCCCCAACATCAGTCTTAACCTAGGCTGACCAGACCTCACCTTTAACTGGGGACGCATAGGAAAAATGCATACTGCAGGACTGCTTTCATTTCAGTGAAGTACTGCAAAATGGCTATTTCCTATGTGTCCCCGGTTAACCCTTTGGGTGCCAGAGAGGTATCCAATGCATTGCAGAGCAATGCATTGGATACCTTTCTGGCACTCAAAGAGTTAAAGGTGAGATCTGGTCAGCCTACCTTAACCCTTTGAGTGTCAGAGGGGTACGCATACATTGCAATGCGTTGCGTACCTCTCTGGCAGTCAGAGGGTTAGCCCTCTCCTCCACAACTCACCTACTGCTACATCACTTCTCTCGACTTACAACTCCTACAGTAAACAACTCATGGCACAATACTATAACCCACCAACCAGCAGCTCCCATTTTGCTGGGGAGCCACACATTGATCACTTCTTTCAAAGACACACTGGGGCACTCAGAGTCAGCTGGGGAATAGGTTAGAACACACAGATCTTCAGTTTCCATACTAAGAACTGGGGCTGATGGACTCACTTTGTTTCAATTTAACCCTTTGAGTGCTGTTGCAATGCCTTGGATACCTCTCTGGCACTCAGAGGGTTAAGCCCATTAACCCTTGGAGTACCAGAGATGATATGCAGCACATTGCTCTGCGTACCTCTATCACTCAAAGGGTTAATATCTGTTTGCAAAGCTTCCACATTTGGGTATTGTGCAGCTCACTCTTTCCTCACAAGTGGCCCACAGGGTTAAACTGATTTCTTTGAAAATGTCCATTGATTTCAATGAGACTATTAATTCCATGAATGCTACAGACAATGCAAACACATTGCCAAAGCAACGTGTTGGGGACCATTGTATCATTCAAGGGGTTAAAGCCCCATTTATGTCAACACGATTTTCCTGATTTTTCACTTCAACCCTATGGTGTCAGTTTTTTTTTACTTGCACCCTTTATCTTGATACATAAGGCCCATACAGTTATACTCTTACCCCATTAATCTAAACCCATTTATACTTTTGGCTCTTGCAGCAGTTGACTGTGCACTGTGAACTGTGAGGCTGATGTACTAACACAAAGAGTAACAATTCATCTATACCATACAGAACAAATACAATGCTTTGCTGACCTCTCTAGCATTGAAGATGTTAAAACGCCCATTTAAATAAATGGGTATTGTTCCCTGTGCTGCTGTTACTTTTCCACAAAATTCCACCACTTTACTTAGTATATGAGCCTTCCTGTTTTGAAGCCTATTAGCTGTTAGGGGTCCCTCTATTGATCCCTTGCCTACGGCCCATGGACAAATAATCCGGTTCTGTCCCAGCCGACCACCACGGCCCACTAATGCAAGGAGCGCCCAACATGTGTCACATATTCCTTTCACTGCCAGAGGACTATACAACTCATTACCCAGCAATGAGTTGTGTACCTCTCTCACACTCAGAGTTAAAGTGCTTCACTCCAACCAACTGCTACACTAGGTCTGTATAATGCAGTAACCCTACAGCCCTGTATTTCATGTCTACTTCACTGTCTATGTATAGTCATTTCTCCCCCTCACCCATTACTTTACTGTAACACTTCACTGTCCCTCCTCTCCTCAATCTCTCATCTCCTCCTCCCTTGTCACCCCCACTCACCTATCCCCTTGCCATTCATCCATAGTCCCAATCTCGCCATTTTACTCCCACATCACTATTACATTATCTATCACTGCATCTGTCACTTAACCCTCTGTCTGCCAACCAATTACTTCAAATGTACTGCAGTATCCACTGCTGTAATCTAAATTATTCCTTTACTCACAAACATCTTCTCACTGTGACCTTCTACAAGTAAGACAGCACACTGACTTCAACTGTAAGGATACAGGGTCTTATTCATCAAGTAACATAGCACACTCACTTCACCTGTAAGGATACAGGGCCTTATTCATCAAGTAACACAGCACACTCACTTCAACTGTAAGGATGCAGGGCCTTATTCATCAAGTAACACAGCACACTCACTTCAACTGTAAGGATGCAGGGCCTTATTCATCAAGTAACACAGCACACTGACTTCAACTGTAAGGATGCAGGGCCTTATTCATCAAGTAACACAGCACACTGACTTCAACTGTAAGGGTGCAGGGCCTTATTCATCAAGTAACACAGCACACTGACTTCAACTGTAAGGATACAGGGCCTTATTCATCAAGTAACACAGCACACTGACTTCAACTGTAAGGGTGCAGGGCCTTATTCATCAAGTAACACAGCACACTGACTTCAACTGTAAGGATACAGGGCCTTATTCATCAAGTAACACAGCACACTGACTTCAACTGTAAGGATACAGGGCCTTATTCATCATGTAACACAGCACACTCACTTCAACTGTAAAGATACAGGGCCTTATTCACCAAGTAACACAGCACACTCACTTCAACTGTTAAGATACAGGGCCTTATTCACCAAGTAACATAGCACACTCACGTCAACTGTAAGGATACAGGGCCTTATTCACCAAGTAACACAGCACACTCACTTCAACTGTAAGGATACAGGGCCTTATTCACCAAGTAACACGGCACACTCACTTCAACTGTAAAGATACAGGGCCTTATTCATCAAGTAACACAGCACACTCACTACAACTATAAGGATACAGGGCCTTATTCACCAAGTAACACAGCACACTCACTTCAAGTGTAAGGATACAGGGTCTTATTCATCAAGTAACACAGTACACTCACTTCAACTGTAAGGATACAGGGTCATATTCATCAAGCTGAAGAGCTGCAATTACAACATTTTTTACAAATCTTATCAGCATATCTACATCCCCACTGCGTCTGTCACACACTGTCTACACATGTGACATCATATGCCTATGTGTGTGTGTCTCCGTATGTATGCGTTTCACAGTGTGTGACACACTCTGTCTCTTTAAGTGCGTGTCTGTAACACTGCATATTTCTGTTTCACACAATGTCTCTCTGTGTAAATAATATGACGGGCAACGCCGTCCCACATTGCTAGTATATATATAAAATGAAGGACTTAATTTTGGACAGGATTCAATCTATCCTGACATATAATTATTTTTCATTTAATAATCATTTTTTTATCCAATGCAAAGGAACTGCTATGGGTACCAACCAAACTTGGTTCTCTTCAAAAGGTTCATACATGATATAATTATTATTTGGCAGGAAAATATGAAAACAGTTAATATTCTTTGAACATATTCAGAACAATGACTTACAAATCGGCTTTACTATGAATTTGTGAAAAGAAAATAATAATATTG
This sequence comes from Rhinophrynus dorsalis, assembly GCA_037306005.1. NCBI lineage: Eukaryota > Metazoa > Chordata > Amphibia > Anura > Rhinophrynidae > Rhinophrynus > Rhinophrynus dorsalis. The sequence continues at coordinate 69,684 of JBBDGT010000170.1, read as the reverse complement.
ATTTTCTTGATGTTACATTACAGGGTATTCCTAATCCTAACCAAAAAATTGTAACGTGTGCATACTTCAAAAAGTGGATACAAACAGCTACTTACATTATAAGAGAGGACATTACAATAACTGGAGGAAAAACATCCCCTACGACCAGCTTAAATGTATACACAGGAACCAGAGCCATCTAAAAGACTATGATCATTAAGCTAATATTTTGATAAAGTGATCTTTTCAAAAGGGATATCCAGTGAATTTGGTACTTAAATAGGTCATTAAAGGGATAGTAATACTTAACCATTTGAGTGACAGAAGGGTATGGAATGCATTGTTTAAAGGATTAAAAGGGTTAAAATGTAAAAAACTATATGTTGTAGGGTTTATCCCCCACTGCTGAGAGATATGTTATTAAAAAAAAAAAAACAGCTCAAACTTTTTTTTAGGTGCAATATCACAGTGGCCTGAAATTGTACAGTGGCACTGTTGCTACACCATCCTATGAACTGCTCTGGTCTGTAGACCATAAATCTCCATAGGATGGTGTAGCAACAGCGCCACTGTAAATTTTCAGGCCACTGTGATATTGCACCTAAAAAGTTCAAGTTTGAGCTGTCATAATTTTTTAATAAAATATTTCTCAGCAGTGGGAGTACCCTTGTTTTATTCGCTGACATAAACCCCACAACATATATGTTTTTTACATCTTAAGTATTATTATCCCTTTAACAGTCAAAAATGTTTCAAGTTGTGATCAGAAAAATCCATCTAAGAATTTGCTCAAACAACTATCGTTCATCACAAAATATAAGTGTGCATATTCCTCTATATGAAATATCTTTAGAAAACAATGATGCATCCTAAAAAATCATCCTTTACTAAAAAGCGACATTACAGATCAACTCCAAATTATTTACAGACAAGCAAGAAATTTAAAGACAATTTTAGCTCCAAGTAAATTACAAACATCTAAATCCAATCATCAAAAAAGATCTGATGTTATATTGAATAATGGTTAATTTTTGTCTTCATGTCACAGCTTTAAGTGTAGTAAAACAAGATGTCACACTGGTAATTTTATCAGTAACAAAGACATCACCTTTAAGCCCAGCAATACTGGACATATATATCCAATCAATGATTACATGTCGTGTGAATCAATGTTTGTAATATATTTAATAACCTGCCAGTGTATTCTTCAATTTGTAGGTTGGACTACACAACACCTTAGAACCAGATTATGACAACATCTCAGGAATATAAAAAAAGGTTTTTTACACCATGGGCTATCTTAAAGGGATAGTAATACTTAAGTATTATTAATCCCTATAGTAACGTCCTATTAAAAATAAATGTATTGCCCACAGTGTCTTCTCTCAAACCTTTATGGTTTGAGAGATGATCACTCCTAAAGTTGCCCTCTCTGTCTCCCTTCCCCGAAGTCAGCATTGTAGCAGACTGAAGGGAAATCCAGTCATTGATCATCAGGCAGCTCTGCAGCAGAGCCGCGATCGCATTAATTAAAAAAAAATCTTTCACTAAAACAGTCTTCTACGTGTGCTTGCAAATCAAGCACAAACCAAGCACACATAGAAGACCATTTCAGTGAAAGTTTTCTTTTTTATTAACGTGATCACGACTGTGCTGGAGTGCCACCTGAAAGTCGTACGACTTGCTTCCCTGCAGTCAGTTAGAACGCTGACTATGGGGAAGGGGGAGGGAGAGGGCAACTTTAGGAGTGATCACCTCTCAAACCATAAAGGTTTGAGAGATGACACTGGGGGCAATACATTTATTTTTAATAGGACTTTAATATAGGGATTCGTAATAATTAAGTACTACTATCCCTTTAACATGTAATAATACAACATGATTCCGAAATTAAAAATGTAAAGATTACTCCAATTGAAAAGATAAGGGAATCAGATAGTTATTCGAAATTCAATAAACTAAATATAGTGTCCTTTTGGATTTTTACACTTTGTACCCTTAAACCCGAAGGTTTGATTGAAAGTATAGAATCCATTGTAAAATAGTATAAATGCTAATTTCCAATATGGGCTCTTCAAGATACAATAATAAATATAAAGATCCACATATTCTGAGATGTGATTTATTATTTGTATAATATCTTTACAGTATACAGTAATTTCTACAATCAGAGTTCACTTGAATTATGAATGAAGGCATCCATCGGTATCTGGTACAACATTCTGGATGAATGCACTCATTCATATATTTTATATTCTTTGATGATTGATTCATTAATGTATTTTTTTTTTGTTTTTATTTTTATGATGTTTTCTTTCATGGAATTTTTCTATGATTGTTATAATTTTTAGATATAGGTGAATGTATATGTTTACACATCACATTACGGTATGGGACTGCTTTAAAACTTCCCTTAGAGAAAGGCTCTTTCGAGATGTACTCTTTGATCATTTCAAAGATGAGTTACATCCAGTATTATGAACACATGTAACAATCAAGTACTCAGACTGTGGACAAGTGCATACGTTTGTGGATTCATTAGTAAATATTTAATTTCTCCTATGATATTTCCCGGTGGATGTTTCACAATATATATGGGTATATTTCAGTGGTTCTCAATCTTTTTTTGTTCGGGGCACCCCTAACACATAATCTAGAACATTCGGGGCACCCCTAAAATATTTAATGTACTTTATCAAGGGCATAAGAAGGGTATAATACATAAATATACAGTTATTATTAGGTTTTATAATCATAGTAACAAAACTAAATCTATTGTGCATAACAATTTCTATAAATCTTTATTTAAACGTCCATTATTGTCAGTCTTTATAGAAAACATGGGCATCCTAAGTTGATGTCCGTGGTGCACCGAAGTGCCACGGCACCCTGGTTGAGAATCACTGGTATATTTGCTTATATGATGTATTACATTATAGAGGAGCATCATTGAGGAGTGCATTAATTGATATTTTCTTATTGTGATGTTCAAGGGGAGGGAAATAGGTGTCGACGCACATGTGTGTATGTTATTCATTTTGTATGATAACATATTACTTTGCATGTTAAGGCGTTTGTGCATTTATTTTTCATATTAAAGGATTTGTGCATTTTCCCTTTGATGGAGCATCAGTGTTCGTAACAGAACCATGTCAACTTTAATTTCAGGGTTCTACCGGCCAAGTGAGACGGAGAGGATTTGAATGCCAAACTCAATTTATTTTTGTCATTTAACATCTAACATGTGTCAGCAGAAAATTACATATTTTATTTGACTTTGGCAGATGGAACTCCCTCATTTCCACTTTACCTGTAATTACATTTTGTGATAACTATGGGAAATCTTAGTTATGGACCAAATAAGGTTCAGAGTTTATGTCATGGTCGATTTAGGGTTACGTTAACGGCCCATCTCGCCCTAGGACGCCATTTCCGAGCTTGTAAAATTCAGCATTCCAGACGGATTCCTTTTTTCTCCTGATAAAATAACAATTGTTGTGAAACGCACTGAGCTATATAGGTATATGGATATACAGGTCTAGAGGCCAATTACGTTTTTTAAAGTGCAAAATTTTTGTGTTGATTTTGTATAGTCTATTATTTTGCATACATATATTTTTTTACGGTTTTATTTTTTAAATAAATCTGATTGATTTGTACTATACAACATGTACCCTCTTTTCCTTAGAGGATATATATACATATTATTTCTGGACTGGCAAGATATGAGTTCCTCCTTTTGGAGGACAAGTGGTGGATCCAAGTCAGGGTTTTCAAAAATACCCCACAAGTCCTGAGAAACCCATTTGAACTTTCCAGGCCTATCACCAAGTGTAAGTACCGAGCTCCATTTGATATCTTGTGTCCAATCAGCTTGTCTGGTTCTTACATTAGACCAATCAAGCAAAGTAAAGAAAAAGCGAGCTCCTGAGATAATTATATCTAGAGACTAGCAATGTGGGACGGCGTTGCCCGTCATATTATTTACACAGAGAGACATTGTGTGAAACAGAAATATGCAGTGTTACAGATACGCACTTAAAGAGACAGAGCGTGTCACACACTGTGAAACGCATACATACGGAGACACACACACATAGGCATATGATGTCACATGTGTAGACAGTGTGTGACAGACGCAGTAGTAACGTAGATATTCTGATAAGATTTGTAAAAAATGTTTTAATTGCAGCTCTTCAGCTTGATGAATAAGGCCCTGTATCCTTACAGTTGAAGTGAGTGTGCTGTGTTACTTGGTGAATAAGGCCATGTATCCTTACAGTTGTAGTGAGTGTGATGTGTTACTTGATGAATAAGGCCCTGTATCCTTACACTTGAAGTGAGTGTGCTGTGTTACTTGGTGAAAAAGGCCCTGTATCCTTACAGTTGAAGTGAGTGTACTGTGTTACTTAGTGAATAAGACCCTGTATCCTTACAGTTGAAGTGAGTGTGCTATGTTACTTCGTGAATAAGGCCCTGTATCTTAACAGTTGAAGTGAGTGTGCTGTGGTACTTGGTGAATAAGGCCCTGTATCTTAACAGTTGAAGTGAGTGTGCTGTGGTACTTGGTGAATAAGGCCCTGTATCTTAACAGTTGAAGTGAGTGTGCTGTGTTACTTGATGAATAAGGCCATGTATCATTACAGTTGAAGTCAGTGTGCTGTGTTACTTGATGAATAAGGCCCTGTATCCTTACAGTTGAAGTCAGTGTGCTGTGTTACTTGATGAATAAGGCCCTGCATCCTTACAGTTGAAGTGAGTGTGCTGTGTTACTTGATGAATAAGGCCCTGCATCCTTACAGTTGAAGTGAGTGTGCTGTGTTACTTGATGAATAAGGCCCTGTATCCTTACAGTTGAAGTGAGTGTGCTATGTTACTTGATGAATAAGACCCTGTATCCTTACAGTTGAAGTCAGTGTGCTGTGTTACTTGTAGAAGGTCACAGTGAGACGATGTTTGTGAGTAAAGGAATAATTTAGATTACAGCAGTGGATACTGCAGTACATTTGAAGTAATAGGTTGGCAGACAGAGGGTTAAGTGACAGATGCAGTGATAGATAATGTAATAGTGATGTGGGAGTAAACTGGTGAGATTGGGACTATGGATGAATGGCAAGGGGATAGGTGAGTGGGGGTGACAAGGGAGGAGAAGATGAGAGATTGAGGAGAGGAGGGACAGTGAAGTGTTACAGTAGAGTAATGGGTGAGGGGGAGAAATGACTATACATAGACAGTGAAGTAGACATGAAATACAGGGCTGTAGGGTTACTGCATTATACAGACCTAGTGTAGCAGTTGGTTGGAGTGAAGCACTTTAACTCTGATTGTGAGAGAGGTACACAACACATTGCTGTGTAATGAGTTGTATAGTCCTCTGACAGTGAAAGGAATATGTGACACATGTTGGGCGCTCCTTGCATTAGTGGGCCGTGGTGGTCGGCTGGGACAGAACCGGATTATTTGTCCATGGGCCGTAGGCAAGGGATCAATACAGGGACCCCTAACAGCTAATAGGCTTCAAAACAGGAAGGCTCATATACTAAGGAAAGTGGTGGAATTTTGTGGAAAAGTAAAAGCAGCACAGGGAACAGTACCCATTTATTTAAATGGGCGTTTTAACGTCTTCAACGCTAGAGAGGTCAGCAAAGCATTGTATTTGTTCTATATGGTACAGATGAATTGTTCCTCTTTGTGTTAGTACATCAGCCTCACAGATCACAGTGCACAGTCAGCTGCTGCAAGAGCCAAAAGTATAAATGGGTTTAGATTAATGGGGTAAGAGTATAACTGTATGGGCCTTATGTATCAAGATAAAGGGTGCAAGTAAAAAAAAACTGACACCATAGGGTTGAATTGAAAAATCAGGAAAATCGTGTTGACATAAATGGGGCTTTAACCCCTTGAATGCTACAATGGTCCCCAACGCGTTGCTTTGGCAATGTGTTTGCATTGTCTGTAGCATTGATAGAATTAATAGTCTCATTGAAATCAATGGACATTTTCAAAGAAATCAGTTTAACCCTGTGGGCCACTTGTGAGGAAAGAGTGGGCTGCACAATACCCAAATGTGGAAGCTTTCCAAACAGATAGTAACCCTTTGAGTGACAGAGGTACACAGAGCAATGTGCTGCATATCATCTCTGTTACTCCAAGGGTTAATGGGCTTAACCCTCGGAGTGCCAGAGAGGTATCCAAGGCATTGCAACAGCACTCAAAGGGTTAAATTGAAACAAAGTGAGTCCATCAGCCCCAGTTCTTAGCATGGAAACTGAAGATCTGTGTGTTCTAACCTATTCCCCAGCTGACTCTGAGTGTCCCAGTGTGTCTTTGAAAGAAGTGATCAATGTGTGGCTCCCCAGCAAAATGGGAGCTGCTGGTTGGTGGGTTATAGTATTGTGCCATGAGTTGTTTAGAGTAGGAGTTGTAAGTCGAGAGAAGTGATGTAGCAGTAGGTGAGTTGTGGAGAGGTACGCAACGCATTGCAATGTATGCGTACCCCTCTGACACTCAAAGGGTTAAGGTAGGCTGATCAGATCTCATCTTTAACCGGGGACACATAGGAAATAGCCATTTTGCAGTACTTCACTGAAATGAAAGCAGTCCTGCAGTATGTATTTTTCCTATGCGTCCCCAGTTAAAGGTGAGGTCTGGTCAGCCTAGGTTAAGACTGATGTTGGGGGGCAGGCTGACTGTTCCTTACAGCCGCCCCTGTGTGTGTGTGGCAGGGGGCGCAGGTTTTCTCTCTTATATATATACACTACCAATGTGGGACGGTGTTGGGCGCGCGTGTGTGAAATGTAGACACACTGATAAACACAGACATATGCAACACACAGGCAGACACATACACACAGTGAGCGTCAGAGACATGAAAAAGACATGCACACACACCGGAGATGCACACAAATATGTAACAGAGATGTACACATGCACACACACACACAACATATATGCGCAGAAACACATGCGTGCATGAGTTGTGCACCCCTCTGGCACTCAAATGGTTAATGTATAGAGAGGCATGTCAGAGTTAAATAGCAGTGGGAAGTGTATTCATACTTGGGAACTTTGACTTGTGGAGTCCCTGGAAGGGAGTCATGTGGTGCTGATGTGGAGAGAGCAATGGGATAATCTGTGTTAAAAGTGGGTGGGGCTTAATCACGAGTAGGGGCGTGGGTTAACATAAATGTTGAAAAGTGTTAGTAATAGGCTGGGGAAGGAGGAGAAGTGGGAGGGAAATGCAAGTTTGCAGTGTGAGGGGGTTGAACACACTCCCTGAGGCGTAAAACTTGATACACAACCCTGTGGCAGTCAGTGGGTTAAGTGTGAATCTGATGACTGTGTGTCCTGTGTCTTGCATGGCAAATGATGACAGTGAAGTAGTAATTCAGCAATGAGGGCCTACCTTAACCCTCTGAGTGCCATTTTGTTCCCCTGGGGATGCAGCACCGTTCAGTGGCTGTACCACAGGCCCTGCTGAGGCCATTGGGAGTCAGGGTGAATGACTGTGTGTCAGCCATATTTATTTCTGGCTTTGTGTGTGTGGTGGTGCTGTGTGAGTGGGGCATGTGTGTGTAATACCCGGGAACTTTTACTTGTGGAGTCCCTCATGCGCTGCTGATGTAGAGAGAGCAATGGGGCAATTTGGGTTAAAAGGGGACGGGGCTTAATCACGAGTAGGGGGCGGGGCTTAAGAGAAATGTGGAAAAGTGTTAGTAATAGGCTGGGGAAGGAGGAGGAGTGGGAGGGAAATGCAAGTTTACAGTGTGAGGGGTTTGAACACACTCCCTGAGGGGTAAAACTTGATACACAACCCTGTGGCAGTCAGTGGGTTAAGTGTGAATCTGATGACTGTGTGTCCTGTGTCTTGCATGGCAAATGATGACAGTGAAGTAGTAATTCAGCAATGAGGGCCTACCTTAACCCTCTGAGTGCCATTTTGTTCCCCTGGGGATGCAGCACCGTTCAGTGGCTGTACCACAGGCCCTGCTGAGGCCATTGGGAGTCAGGGTGAGTGACTGTGTGTCAGCCATATTTATTTCTGGCTTTGTGTGTGTGGTGGTACTGTGTGAGTGGGGCATGTGTGTGTAATACCCGGGAACTTTTACTTGTGGAGTCCCTCATGTGCTGCTGATGTGGAGAGAGCAATGGGGCAATTTGGGTTAAAAGGGGGTGGGGCTTAATCACGAGTAGGGGCGGGGCTTAAGAGAAATGTGGAAAAGTGTTAGTAATAGGCTGGGGAAGGAGGAGGAGTGGGAGGGAAATGCAAGTTTACAGTGTGAGGGGTTTGAACACACTCCCTGAGGGGTAAAACTTGATGCACAACCCTGTGGCAGTCAGTGGGTTAAGTGTGAATCTGATGGCTGTCTGTCCTGTGTTTTGCATGGCAAATGATGACAGTGAAGAAATAATTGAGCAATGAGGACCTACCTTAACCCTTTGAGTGCCATTTTGTTCCTCAGTGGCTGTAGTACAGGTCCTGCTGAGGCCACTGGGAGTCAGGGTGAGTGACTGTGTGTCAGCCATATTTCTTTCTGGCTTTTGTGTGTGTGGTGCTGTGTGTGTGAGTTGGGCATTTGTGTGTGTGAGTGGGGCATGTGTGTGTGGTGCTGTGTGAGTGGGGCATGTGTGTGTTTGTCTGTGGTGTATGAGCAAGTGGCGGCCATATTGTTTTTTTCTGACTTTGATAGTGGTGGGCGGGCTGCATAGTGGGGGCGGGCCAAATCACGCCCCCATTGAATCACCCAATGGGAGCAGTAACCCCTCCTTATTGCCACCCCTGATGTGTGTGTCTCCTGAGGAGACATAAATTATGCAATGAGCCTTTCTCTTTTATATATATAGATAAATCTATATTTGTTTGATCCACTTAACTTCAGAGGAATCTTCACTGCACATTTACATGATTTATTGGGACTTTTTTAATCTAAATATTAATGTGATACTTGAGGATGATATGCCAACATTAGTCCATGCATTTGTGTCTTCTCATCTAGATCACTGTAATGCACTTTACTTGGGCCTCCCAGAAAAAGAACTCCATCGCCTACAGACAGTACAAAATGCAGCAGCCAGACTACTGACCAATCAAACTCGCTCATGTCACATAGCACCCGTTCTCCACTCCCTGCATTGGCTTCTAATTAAATGGCAAACATATTTTAAAATTGGCCTGCTGACCTTCAAAGCCTTAAATAATCAAGGCCCACAGTACCTGAAAGAGCTCCTGACACCCTATATTCAATCCCGCTCACTGCGGTCAGCCAACAGATCTCTTCTGTCAGTGCCCAGAATGAAGACAATGTCAGGTTCCCGGGCATTCAGCCACGCTGCCCCCGCATTCTGGAACTCTTTACCACCCTCAATCATAGAGGCACCATCATTACAGACTTTAAAAAAAAAAGCTAAAGACCCATCTCTTTTATCAGGCATTCAGTCAGCTCATGTGACCATAAGGAACCCTTAAATTTTATGTCTGTTTATAGATTTGTAAAGCGCTTTGAGTCTCACAGGGAGAAAAGTGCTATAAAAATCGCAAATTATTATTATTAATAAGCATTTTACATGCTATGTATTGTTTTTTCTTTTTTATTCACCTGTATGTATGAGAGTATCGTGAGTTCTGCACTTAATATCTACGATTTGTGACTACTTTTAAATATAATTTTTGTATATTGCTCAATTGTTATTTTGACACTCTTTTATGTAACAAGATTCATCACTCTTTAGTGGTATTGTGATTAACTTATATTTCTATGTAACAAGTTATTACTTTTTAATGGTATTTTGAGCAACTTATATTCACTGTATCCAAGAATAGAGGATTACTAGCGCTCACCCAATTTTCACTGTGGTGACAGTGGCACTGACTTCTAACCACTAGGAGAAGAATTGAATTCTAGTTTGTATGAGTGTTTTGTCCTTTCACATAAGGGAACTTTTTCTGTAAACATTACTGCTTCCTTAATTTGAAGTCTGGAATTTTCAGGGCAACCCTAACATCCTATATAATAATTTGCTAAGTTGTGTGTAACGCCCGACATGCGCAGTAGACACTGCTGCGCGTGCTGCAGTCATGCACAGTACAGACTGCCCACGCCGCGGCTGATACAGAGCTGGGTTCTCCGAAGGAGCGTCCAGATCTGTATCAGCAGTGGCGCGGGCAGTCTCTACTGCGCGTGACTGCCCCGCGACCGACTGCCAGAGGCACTGTGGCCCGTGTAACGGGCTGTTCAACTAGTTTTTTTTATATAATTTGTCAAGGGCGTAATGAAGGGTATAATTACATAAATATATACTTATGTTTAGGTCTTATAATCCTAATAACAAAAACAAACATATTGTCCATAATAACCATAAAAACCTTTAAACATTCATATTCTTGTCAAACTTATTATAGAAAATTGTGGAACCCTATGTGGAAGACTAAGGTGCCCAAAGTGCCACGGCACACTGCTCTAATCAGACATATTTGATTGATTTCTACATATTTTTTTATCTGGCTAGTTTTAAAGCCCATGTACACAGGCCAACATTGGCAGCGCTGCAGTCATGCTCAGTACTGAGTGCCGTAACGTGCCACGGCTGACACGGAGCGGGGAGCTCTGAATTCAACCCGTGGCCATCTCTGCGCACCTTCTTGGGACCAAGTGGTCCCAGGAAGGTGCGCAGAGAGGACTCCAGTCTGAATTCGGAGAGCCCCGCTCCGTATCAGCCGTGGCGCGGGTGGTCTGTACTGCACATGAGTGCATCGCGTGCAGCCGTCTCTACTGAGCATGACGGCTTCTGACAAACACCGTTAGCTGATTATTATATAGAATATTGACCAACCAGTTTGATTAGCGATCTCTCCCTCCACACAAGGGATGCAGTCATAGCAGCAGATGGGTTGTCCTTCTTTTCTCACCTTCCTGTACCCAGAAAGGCATCTCTCATTGCACGCAGAAAGTGGAGTCTGTTGAGTAATTAACATGTTGTGGTCATGTTACTGTCTGAGCAGCAAAACCATCTCAGAGGCATGGAGACACATATGACAAATGCTGCAATTTTAGCCAAACAGATCATTACTTTGGCTGAAATTTTGTCTAGAAAGTTAATTAATACTAATTTCTTTCCATAAGAATTATTTCTATTGCCACAGAACACGGCTATATTACAGTATTTATTAGCAGGGGTGTACTAATACTATTCTACATTAAGTAAGTGCTGGAAGCACTTCAGTTTACTAAGCTACTTGCAACAAATATTTTCCTCTGTGCATCACTAGTGTTCAGGGGAGATCATTGTGGCAGAGTACAAGCATTTTGCTGCATTCCTTTCCTCTGTGCCTAGTTTAAAGGGATAGTAATGTTTCATAATAAAAGCAGTTCTAATTAATCATCATAGTATTTGGACTTTGGAGAGTGTTATTTCAATTCTGTCAAAGTTATAGTTCAGGAGTAATTCAATGACAAATTATCCCCCTCCCACCCCTTTTACTGATGTAACACTGCTCAGCCAGATCAGAAGGGAGGTGCCCAGATAGACTGCAGAGAGGGACAATCTTCAATTAAGATAAGGGAAAAACCTGAAAAGCTTGTCAAGGGGGGCAGGGCTTTCATTGTTCTCATAGGAAGAAGATTGTCCCCTTCTGTTATCTGTCTGGTCTATGGACTGGATTCCACATCTGAGAAGAGATGGCTTATACTAGGTAAAAGGGGCGGGAGGGGAAACTTTGCTTGTGAATATCTGTCAAACCATAAAGGTTTGAGAGGTAAGACTTATATCGTTCTTCATGTTTTTTTAATGCCTACAAAATAAAATAAAGTTAAAACGAAGTATTACTATCCCTTTAAAGCTATGTACTAACAAGGCCTTGCCTAAATAAATATGATAGTAAACTGCTAAAAAGGGCTGCCCATCCCCACTATCCCCTGTGACAGAGAATAACCAGACACCACAATTTATGCTGAAAGCTATTTACTATTTTACATGCTACCAAAGAAGACCTGAAGGCCAATGCATTGACAAAGAAACAAATTATATCTTTCCTTCAGGGTCTCCTGGTAGCACTCACTGAGACAGATCACATTTCCACTTGGTTCTTGATTCTGCTCATTAACCCATGGTACAAAGGTTGCTCAGTAGATAAACCATATGAGTTTCAAGTTTCTTTCATGGTTCTTTTCCTTGTGCTATGTGGACTCAGAACCCATCTGGAAATAGCTTTAAAAGCCTTCATGCCTCTTTGGTGGACCAAAGAAGATGAAGAATTAAAAAGGATTTTTCTGAAAAGAGATGATCCTGGGGGTGAGATGCATGATAAAGAGGTAATACAGTGGAAAGGACTTCTCAAATTATATCACTTCAGTTCCTCTGTTATTCTATGGAACCTATGCACATGACTTCTCCAACCTGAGAGATCTTAATACATTAGCTCTACAGGAATTGAAGAAGTGATATTACTGGATAAGGCATCTCATCTTTATCATCTCTTTATCACCACTTAGTGCGTCTCCTCCGAGGAAACACTTGACATCTAGCTTGTACAGGTTTTATTTTTCACTGCATGGACTCTGTCAAAAAAAGCCAGATAAAAAAATCTCCACACTTCTGTGAAAATAGGATGGAACTTGAACTCTGGAGGTAACTGAAGTGAGGCTGACTCACTGATGTTAATACCACCAATAAGACTATCTTGACTGACAACAGTATAAGAGTACAAATGTTTAGAGGTTCAAAACTTGAGAGTATAATGGATGCATTCTTAGTCTGAGATGATAAGCAAAAGCTAGAGTGAGCAATAGTATACAGTTAGGACAGAGTACTTTCTTATAGTCACCACCCAAGATATTTGACTTACAATGTAAGAAGGTACAATATTCTCCAGAGGAGAAGACATCTATGAAAACAAAAAGTATGTAGCCCACATTCAGGAACCTGATGAAGCAAAATCTTTCCAATGTCAATTTTATAAGCAGACAACATCTCTTAATGTGCACCCAAGGAGCTGGAGCCTGAGTCCACTGAGTCCACTGTAAACCTCCAATTTGGAACTGCCCATTTATTTAGACGAGGCTGCAGCAGAGTGGTGGTTTACACTGCTCAATATAGTGACTTTTGGAAATGAACCCTCTGAAGGGGTAGCCCATGCCCTCAGAGACAAGCTGTTCTAAACAAGTATACATTTCACTGGAGTGCCTGGAGCAACTGAGATGACAGGGAGGAGATGAATCCTTCTATTTTGCCTGAACAGAAGCCAGCAGGCCCCCAAAAAAGAAGGGGATGCTTAAGGGGACATCCCCCCCCCACTGATTCTGCTCATGATGAGCCTAAACCATCTGCCAGGTGAGTACCCAGCTGGGTCCTATATAAAATAAAAAACTGTAGGGTGGGAGGTCCTTTTTGTTTCCTGTCCTACCTAGGAGCCGAAGCCTCTCTCAGTGTGTGTACCAGAAGACTGTGAAGGAAATAAACATTTCCACTAACTTTAAAAATAAATTCAACAATTTGCAGGCTAGGACAGTATCTAAAACATTGATTTGCAATGAGCTGGAGTCCTCACTAGCATTCATGGGATTAAAATCATATATAAATCAATGGGAATTTTGAGGTTTTCTATTTGTACCTTATGATGCAGTTGCCATACTTTACAATTGCATGTCTTTATCATCACAAACATTCACAAACCCTATATATCTTATAGCTGTAACTAATTCATTATAATAACAAGCTATAATGGCCTACCTGTGTGTATGGTTTTCCCCAGACTATGGCACTTTCATTGATCTCGAGATGAGGACCAGAACCTGATGAAAGGTGATATCTTCCCACCGGTGACATGGACAACTTTTCTTTTGAGTGCATAACAAGGTTTAAGATGTCAAACTCTCCTGGTATTTCTCCATTCTCGGTAAAGGAAAAATCCTCACCAAGCCTTGTTTTAAAATTAATATTCTTTAGATACTTAATTAACTGCAAAGAAAAAAAAAAGGTGGCAAGATTGACAAAACTATTGGTTTAATAATCTTCAAAAAAACCCTTAAAATGTACTAATTTTAAAGTAATTCAACCTCTGCTATATCTCCTTTGTTAGCCCAGAGGAAGGACAAAATGAAAACAAAAACATAACATTGAAGTCATTTTCAGTTATGCCCCAAGTTGGTAAAAAATTCCTTCCTGACTCCAAAACAGACAGATTTCCTCATTGATCAACATATTATCAGCATTGTAACCAACTGTAACACATCTCTAAACTGTTCTTATGTTATAAGGTATGCAGTAAATTTTTAACATATCTCAGTATCAGCCTACACAATCTCCCTAGTGAAATAAATCCACACCCTTACTGCCTTTCTATAAAAATCCCTGTCTTTGTTCTAGTCAAAAAGAAGAAGTAGCTACTGTTATGAAATGCGTAGAGCAGAATCCTGTTCAGTTTTCTATAGTTTATTCCCAGCACCATTGTTCCGGAAGGAGTTTGGGCACACTAAGGTCTACATGGACTAATATCCATTGAAAGACTAAGAATACAGCCCTAGATCCCTTACCAGTGAAAGCAGTAATCCGAGAATGTAGAAGGAGGACTGACGTGAGTAACCATCCTGGGGTTGATACCAGGAGCTCTTTTACGATTGAGAGGTGATCTATAATAGACTCTCAAAGAAGTGAGTAGTATCCTAAGAGCACTGGGTGCATGGTGTTGGTTCCAAAGTGTAAAATATACTGTACTTAGAAGGCTCTTCCTGTGCTGATTTCTTTTTGTATCATTTTTGCAGTTTCTGTGATGTGGGGAACCCAGACCCTTATACTACAAGCAAGATGCGGAAGGATCTTTTTATTTGAAGGACCTTTTAAATTTGTTTGGTTTATTGTCAAAGAGGCGCTCACTTTATGCTAATTCTGGGGGCTACTTTCTAGCTAAATATATTGTGTAATGTAAATACTTTGTATATTCATTTCCCCTCTTTGGTGCAGTTGGTTTCCTTCAGAAATGAACCTATTTAGCCTGATGAGTCACTAAATTTGCCCTGCTATTGAATGACAACTATTACTTAACATGTTTCTTATAATACGATGCAATACAGAATCTATGTTTTAAAATCTCCCAGCGCTCTGCGTTACTAAAGGGAAGGCCGCGCGGGAGCTCCAAGCAGCTGCAGGTCTGTGCACAAGCACAGATCTCTCCAGCTGCTGGACCACCAGGGCGGTAGGGGGGGGGAAGAGAATGAGGCTTAACCCTTTGAGTGCCAGAGTGGTACGCAACACATTGCAAAGCAATGCGTTGTGTACCACTCTGACATTCAAAGGGTTAATTTGGAGATAATGGGAGCAATGTGAGGTCAATATGGGGATGATTGGGGGGCAAGCGATATGGAGCTGATGGGGGTCAATGTGGAGCTGATGGGGGTCAATGTGGAGGTGATGGGGTCAATGTGTAGCAGATGGGGGTCAATGTGGAGCTGATGGGGGTCAATGTGGAGCTGATGGGGGTCAATGTGGAGCTGATGGGTGTCAATGTGGAGGTGATGGGGTCAATGTGTAGCAGATGGGGGTCAATGTGGAGGTGATGGGGTCAATGTTGAGCTGATGGTGATGGGGTCAATGTGGAGCTGATGGGGGTCAATGTGAGGCAATGTTGGGATGACGGGGCAATGTGGAGCTGATGGGGCAATGTGAAGGTGATGGGGGGCAATGTGAGGGCAATATTGAGATTTGAGCTTTGTGGAGATGGCGGGGGGGGGGGGGTGGTGGCACTTCAGATATCTGTGCCTACAGGCTCCTGAGATGTAAATCCAGCCCTGTGTGTTACAATGTGTTTATGTGCTTGCTAGTGAATGCATGTATGTGCCAATATGTGAATATTTGTGTGCTAGTGTGTGTTTGTGGGATTTCTCTGTGTGTGTGGAGTGACGTTTTTCATGTGTGTCAGTTGGGAAAGCTTCGTTCTGGGGCACTGATCTATAAATATATGGTGTAGGATAGGAGATACCAGTTAATATTGTTTCAGGACCCATGGTTTCTGATGCTGACCTTGGAGTTTGGATGTGAAAGAGCTCAGGGATATGGAAGATATACAGGAGACTGTCCCTTGGTTTTCGTTCCTTTCCCCTGGATCCTGCTTTCTCTGTTTATGACCCTGGTATTAAAAATTGAATAACAACCCCCATGATTATTATTAATGAGTCCATGCCTAATGAACTTTCCCACATGATAATATTGCTTAATTGGATGTGTTAACCCAGAGGGGGTGATCAGTGTATTGCTTTACAATACGTTTCACAGCCCTCGGGTATTCAAAGAGTGAATTCACTTGACACCCGCATAACCTGTTGTCCGTCTCCTATCATCCATTTAGACTGTAAGCTCCTTGGGGCAGGAACCTCTCTCCTATTGTTTCTATGACTCAGAAAATTCTGGATACCCAGAATAAGGCAGAAGGCAGGAATATATGGGTGCCGATCACTGGTGGGTCAGCAGAGCTAACAAATTAGCTGCAGATCCCAGGGTGAGGTTAACTGGAACCACACCCCAGTAGACCAGAGAGACAAGGGATTTCACTATTGCAGTGGCTGAGGTTTGACTGCCCAGCCAAATCCCCCTTCAGAAATACAGTCAAATCCTGTATTAAGAAGGGTAGAACAGAAATAACTTTATTAGCAGTGCATTTATACACTCCCAGGTAGCACCTCTGTGTAAATAACCAAAGTAGAGCTTGAGACAGAGATTAAACATTGTCCAATCAGGGGGAGTACGTTAGTCTCCAATCAGTGCCCCCCCCCCCCAAAATCAGGACAAAATGTCCTTGTGGGAGTATTACTGTATCAGCAGAACATTTGCATTTCAGCTATTTCTTTGTTGTCTCTACACAGGAGGCTTCCTACCCCTATCAGTTTAGGCATCCAAATACTGTACACAATCGGATGACAAGCAAAAGAGAGGACAGAGTAATACTTTGATTACATAACACAGGGGGCACATAACACAGGTGCATGACAACAGGGAGCAGAGTACTAAGATTAGCCTTTTTTACTGGGCGCTCTGATTCCCCGGTACCAACACAATATACAGTACACAAGTTGCATTACAATACGCCTCAACTTCCACCATCTCCTCTAATCATTTTGTTAAGGCAGTAATGTTATAGAGTTCTTCTGTCATGTCCTGCCAACCCACACTGACTGCTTTCCTGGGAAGGAGTCAAAACTTCACAAAAACATCCCAAAAATACCTGTAGAATGGCAAGGTTGCCAAGATGTTGGCAGTGGACATGCTGCCATATTCTTTTGTAGAAAGCTGAGGTTTCAGAGAACTGATGTCATGTGTAGCTCCTAGCTGACATATCCCAAGCCACAGTTATTGTTACAGGATTGCTGTGCCAGAATTCTACAAACAGGTGGCTAGTGTTGTGGGCAAAAGGGCTGGAAAGTGTGTACGGCATAAAAATCCACCTGACAACAGATATATGGGCAAGTGCGTAGATCACAGACTATATGACTGCTCACTGGGTTTCCCTCCCAGCACCAACAGTGGACAACATTACCTTACAGCATCAGGTGACAGCCAGTAATCATGCTTCTGGTTCTGGCAGTGTGATTAAAAGGTGGCAGTACCAGGATAGCCCATACCATTGTCATGACACCTTGTGGCCAGGAATCTAGAGCAGGAGATAGAGGACTGTCTTGTACCCCGTTCCTTAAAAGCTGGTTTTGTATATGCTGATACCAGCTTCAACATAATCGCTGCATTAAGAACAGGTGATATGATGCAAGTGTCCTGCTTTGCCAATGTGCTAAATTTAGTTGTGATCAGATTCCTGGCAGAATGCAAAACACTCAAATAGATGCTGAATATCACCTGCAAAATCTGTACCCATTTTAGTCGCTCCTACAGTGAATGCAACGTTCTGTCTGGTGGAATTCCACACAGTACATGTTAGAGCATTTGTATGAGCAGAATAAGGTCATTAGAGAATATACCATGCAAAACTGGAAGGCTTTGGAGGGAGCCTATTTGGGTTCACTTTGGAAATGTCCCAAGCAAGAATATGCAACAACATGGTGCATTAACCATGTCACTGTGATGAAAGGTGAAATATGAGAATCTCGCTTTGCATCAAAGTGCAAGATTCTCATGTAGCATCCTTAAATGTCATAATTTTAGTGCCTGCAGCATGCAATTTGGGAAAGAGTAACAGAGGGCATGAACAGAGGTCAAAGGCACACACAGGGTTAAAGCTGGCACTAAATTGGAGGCTACAGGCACTAAAATGACGTTTAAGGACTCAACATGAGAATCTTGTGCTTTGATGCAGGGCAAGAGTCTCATGTTGCCCTTTTTATCACATGGTTAATGAGCTGTGTAGTTGCACTCTCTTTCGTGTTTGACATTTTCAAAGGATACCGCCTCTTTGCCTCTTGTTCTATAGCAACTAATGTGCAATGTATGTGAGCTGCTAAAATCCTTTGAGAAGGCAGCCATGCTGGGGATCACAAAGGGCAGGAATTAGTGAAATTCTACCACTGATATATTTATTGCAGAGTGAGGAGCATGGCAGAAGAATCTTTCCATAATGACAACACAGACATACACCAGCTGGTAAAGGACGTATTAAAGTGATAGTAGCCCATTCTGATCTCTCAAACTTTTATCCCGAGACCAGGATCTCCTTCTGCAAAATAGAGTGTGACGTATGAGAAAGGGGAGGGAGGGGGGAACTTTATAATCGCGTGTCTCTCAAACCATAAAGGTTAGAGAGATCGGAATGGGTTCATTTATTTTATTCTTTTAATAGCTACATTATTCCGTTTACTTAATTTGATCTATTACTATCCCTTCAACGTGCTTTGAACAAGATCCTCGCATACTGTGCATCAAAAGCAATTAAGAATACATTCTTGCCACTTTGCTGGACCCCTGCTTTAAACCCACATTTTTAGAATATCTGCCAAATCACCATCCCAATATGGAGTTGTGATGATCAATAGCATCTCTCTGAGGAATCGGATTCTGTCAAGTAATATAGAGATACTCTTATTGATCAGAGGGTGGCATTGTGGAAGATGAGAGGGAGAAAGTTAGGATACAAAAAGCTGCGTGACAGCATTAGTGAAAAATAAAAGGCAGAAAAGCATTTCAACCAGCAGCAGCAGGAGTACCTACATCATCATCCTGAGCATCCCATTATGAACACAGGGAAATTCATCGGTTCCAGCAGGGGCAGCAAAAATCCAACACTGGTTGGGACTTGCTCCCTGAGTATGGGTTGGTAACTGAAATACAGGAACACTGTGCATCTCCTGGGAGTGGTCCCACTGCATGTGAGATGGTTTCAGCTTACTAGCAGGATAACTACATTCTAAACAAAAAAATTACAACATTGACTACTGACAAACAAACCATTGTGTGTGGCAAGCACTGATACGTACTAAAGTGGAAAAATTTAGTTGCCTCCAGCAAATGTGGAGTCTGAGCGGGTTTTCAGTGCAGCTGGTTACACTGTGAAAGACCGTAGGATGTGACTATCAAGCAGCAATGTGGGGAGACTAACATTCTTAAACATGAACCAACATTTCATATCATCTGAGTATCAGATCACACATGATAGAGAAAGCCAGGACAAATGTATTAACAGAAGCACAGATGAGGAGGAGGAGGGATGCGAAAAACGGTTGCTAGAATCATCTACCACACTTGGGACCTCTGCTATGACCAATAAGTAATGTGTATCAGTAATCTGAGACAGGTTACATCTGACACAAACATGATAATGGTTAAAACTGCTGTAGGAATATGTGTATATAAATACTAGCAATATGAGACAGTGCTTCCCATCATGTTATGACCATTGGGAGTGATAAACACAGACATATGCAAAACACAGGCAGACACATACACATAGTGAGCGGCAGAAACATGCAAAAGACATGCACACACACATGCACGCAACAGACATGCTCACACACAGGCAACAGACATGCATATGCACACACGCAACAGCCATGCACACACACGCAAAAAACATGAGTGCGCACACAAACCCAACAGATGTACTCACACACACGCAACAGACATATACACACACACACACACACACACACACGGGACACTTACACAATGATAGCCAGTGGCATCCGTCAAAAATGTTCCAGGGCGGGGCAAAGCCATAACATGACCCCCCCAGGCCATCCCATCCAGCCCCTTTATTTATATGGAGAGGGTAATTGTAGGGGGGCATGTGCCCCCCCTTGCTCCCCCTCTGGACGCCCATGGTGATAGCCCCCCCTCCCCACGTGTGTGAAGGTCCTGGCTCTTGTTGGGCCCATGGATCTGTAGGTTCTGAGTGTAGAAGTGGGGGCTGTGGCCACCCTGGGATTAGTGTAGGAGCGTTACAGTGCTGTGTAGGTAACAATCTGTAGGATCTGAGTGTAGAAGTGGGGGCTGTGGCCACCCTGGGATTAGTGTAGGAGCGTTACAGTGCTGTGTAGGTAACAATCTGTAGGATCTGAGTGTAGAAGTGGGGGCTGTGTCCACCCTGGGATTAGTGTAGGAGCGTTACAGTGCTGTGTAGGTAACAATCAGTAGGATCTGAGTGTAGAAGTGTGGGCTGTGTCCACCCTGGGATTAGTGTAGGAGCGTTACAGTGCTGTGTAGGTAACAATCTGTAGGATCTGAGTGTAGAAGTGGGGGCTGTGGCCACCCTGGGATTAGTGTAGGAGCGTTACAGTGCTGTGTAGGTAACAATCTGTAGGATCTGAGTGTAGAAGTGGGGGCTGTGTCCACCCTGGGATTAGTGTAGGAGTGTTACAGTGCTGTGTAGGTAACAATCTGTAGGATCTGAGTGTAGAAGTGGGGGCTGTGTCCACCCTGGGATTAGTGTAGGAGTGTTACAGTGCTGTGTAGGTAACAATCTGTAGGATCTGAGTGTAGAAGTGGGGGCTGTGTCCACCCTGGGATTAGTGTAGGAGTGTTACAGTGCTGTGTAGGTAACAATCTGTAGGATCTGAGTGTAGAAGTGGGGGCTGTGGCCACCCTGGGATTAGTGTAGGAGCGTTACAGTGCTGTGTAGGTAACAATCTGTAGGATCTGAGTGTAGAAGTGGGGGCTGTGTCCACCCTGGGATTAGTGTAGGAGCGTTACAGTGCTGTGTAGGTAACAATCTGTAGGATCTGAGTGTAGAAGTGGGGGCTGTGGCCACCCTGGGATTAGTGTAGGAGCGTTACAGTGCTGTGTAGGTAACAATCTGTATGATCTGAGTGTAGAAGTGTGGGCTGTGTCCACCCAGGGATTAGTGTAGGAGCGTTACAGTGCTGTGTAGGTAACAATCTGTAGGATCTGAGTGTAGAAGTGGGGGCTGTGTCCACCCTGGGATTAGTGTAGGAGTGTTACAGTGGTGTGTAGGTAACAATCTGTAGGATCTGAGTTTAGAAGTGGGGGCTGTGTCCACCCTGGGATTAGTGTAGGAGTGTTACAGTGCTGTGTAGGTAACAATCTGTAGGATCTGAGTGTAGAAGTGGGGGCTGTGTCCACCCTGGGATTAGTGTAGGAGTGTTACAGTGCTGTGTAGGTAACAATCTGTAGGATCTGAGTGTAGAAGTGGGGGTTGTGTCCACCCTGGGATTAGTGTAGAAGCGTTACAGTGGTGTGTAGGTAACAATCTGTAGGATCTGAGTGTAGAAGTGGGGGCTGTGGCCACCCTGGGATTAGTGTAGGAGCGTTGCAGTGCTGTGTAGATAACAATCTGTAGGATCTGAGTGTAGAAGTGGGGGCTGTGGCCACCCTGGGATTAGTGTAGGAGCGTTACAGTGCTGTGTAGGTAACAATCTGTAGGATCTGAGTGTAGAAGTGGGGGCTGTGGCCACCCTGGGATTAGTGTAGGAGCGTTACAGTGCTGTGTAGGTAACAATCTGTAGGATCTGAGTGTAGAAGTGGGGGCTGTGGCCACCCTGGGATTAGTGTAGGAGCGTTACAGTGCTGTGTAGGTAACAATCTGTAGGATCTGAGTGTAGAATTGGGGTCTGTGGCCACCCTGGGATTAGTGTAGGAGCGTTACAGTGGTGTGTAGGTAACAATCTGTAGGATCTGAGTGTAGAAGTGAGGGCTGTGTCCACCCTGGGATTAGTGTAGGAGTGTGACAGTGCTGTGTAGGTAACAATCTGTAGGTTCTGAGTGTAGAAGTGGGGGCTGTGTCCACCCTGGGATTAGTGCAGGAGCGTTACAGTGCTGTGTAGGTAACAATCTGTAGGATCTGAGTGTAGAAGTGGGGGCTGTGTCCACCCTGGGATTAGTGTAGGAGCGTTACAGTGCTGGGTAGGTAACAATCTGCAGGTTCTGAGTGTAGAAGTGGGGGCTGTGTCCACCCTGGGATTAGTGTAGGAGTGTTACAGTGCTGGGTAGGTAACAATCTGCAGGTTCTGAGTGTAGAAGTGGGGGCTGTGTCCACCCTGGGATTAGTGTAGGAGCGTTACAGTGCTGTGTAGGTAACAATCTGTATGATCTGAGTGTAGAAGTGGGGGCTGTGTCCACCCTGGGATTAGTGCAGGAGCGTTACAGTGCTGTGTAGGTAACAATCTGTAGAATCTGAGTGTAGAAGTGGGGGCTGTGTCCACCCTGGAATTCGTGTAGGAGCGTTACAGTGCTGTGTAGGTAACAATCTGTAGGATCTGAGTGTAGAAGTGAGGGCTGTGTCCACCCTGGGATTAGTGTAGGAGCGTTACAGTGGTGTGTAGGTAACAATCTGTAGGATCTGAGTGTAGAAGTGTGGGCTGTGTCCACCCTGGGATTAGTGTAGGAGCGTTACAGTGCTGGGTAGGTAACAATCTGCAGGTTCTGAGTGTAGAAGTGGGGGCTGTGTCCACCCTGGGATTAGTGTAGGAGCGTTACAGTGCTGGGTAGGTAACAATCTGCAGGTTCTGAGTGTAGAAGTGGGGGCTGTGTCCACCCTGGGATTAGTGTAGGAGCGTTACAGTGCTGTGTAGGTAACAATCTGCAGGATCTGAGTGTAGAAGTGGGGGCTGTGTCCACCCTGGGATTAGTGTAGGAGCGTTACAGTGGTGTGTAGGTAACAATCTGCAGGTTCTGAGTGTAGAAGTGTGGGCTGTGTCCACCCTGGGATTAGTGTAGGAGCGTTACAGTGATGTGTAGGTAACAATCTGTATGATCTGAGTGTAGATGTGGGGGCTGTGTCCACCCTGGGATTAGTGTAGGAGTGTTACAGTGCTGTGTAGGTAAAAATCTGTAGGATCTGAGTGTAGAAGTGGGGGCTGTGTCCACCCTGGGATTAGTGTAGGAGCGTTACAGTGCTGTGTAGGTAACAATCTGCAGGATCTGAGTGTAGAAGTGGGGGCTGTGTCCACCCTGGGATTAGTGTAGGAGCGTTACAGTGCTGTGTAGGTAACAATCTGTAGGATCTGAGTGTAGAAGTGGGGGCTGTGGCCACCCTGGGATTAGTGTAGGAGCGTTACAGTGCAGTGTAGGTAACAATCTGTATGATCTGAGTGTAGAAGTGGGGGCTGTGTCCACCCTGGGATTAGTGTAGGAGCGTTACAGTGCTGTGTAGGTAACAATCTGTAGGATCTGAGTGTAGAAGTGGGGGCTGTGTCCACCCTGGGATTAGTGTAGGAGCGTTACAGTGCTGTGTAGGTAACAATCTGTAGGATCTGAGTGCAGAAGTGAGGGCTGTGGCCACCCTGGGATTAGTGTAGGAGCGTTACAGTGCTGTGTAGGTAACAATCTGTTGGATCTGAGTGTAGAAGTGGGGGCTGTGGCCACCCTGGGATTAGTGTAGGAGCGTTACAGTGGTGTGTAGGTAACAATCTGTAGGATCTGAGTGTAGAAGTGGGGGCTGTGGCCACCCTGGGATTAGTGTAGGACTGTTACAGTGGTGTGTAGGTAACAATCTGCAGGATCTGAGTGTAGAAGTGGGGGCTGTGGCCACCCTGGGATTAGTGTAGGAGCGTTACAGTGCTGTGTAGGTAACAATCTGTAGGATCTGAGTGCAGAAGTGAGGGCTGTGGCCATCCTGGGATTAGTGTAGGAGCGTTACAGTGCTGTGTAGGTAACAATCTGTAGGATCTGAGTGTAGAAGTGGGGGCTGTGTCCACCCTGGGATTAGTGTAGGAGTGTTACAGTGCTGTGTAGGTAACAATCTGTAGGATCTGAGTGTAGAAGTGGGGGCTGTGTCCACCCTGGGATTAGTGTAGGAGTGTTACAGTGCTGTGTAGGTAACAATCTGTAGGATCTGAGTGTAGAAGTGGGGGCTGTGGCCACCCTGGGATTAGTGTAGGAGCGTTACAGTGCTGTGTAGGTAACAATCTGTAGGATCTGAGTGTAGAAGTGGGGGCTGTGTCCACCCTGGGATTAGTGTAGGAGCGTTACAGTGCTGTGTAGGTAACAATCTGTAGGATCTGAGTGTAGAAGTGGGGGCTGTGTCCACCCTGGGATTAGTGTAGGAGCGTTACAGTGCTGTGTAGGTAACAATCTGTATGATCTGAGTGTAGAAGTGTGGGCTGTGTCCACCCAGGGATTAGTGTAGGAGCGTTACAGTGCTGTGTAGGTAACAATCTGTAGGATCTGAGTGTAGAAGTGGGGGCTGTGTCCACCCTGGGATTAGTGTAGGAGTGTTACAGTGCTGTGTAGGTAACAATCTGTAGGATCTGAGTGTAGAAGTGGGGGCTGTGTCCACCCTGGGATTAGTGTAGGAGTGTTACAGTGCTGTGTAGGTAACAATCTGTAGGATCTGAGTGTAGAAGTGGGGGTTGTGTCCACCCTGGGATTAGTGTAGAAGCGTTACAGTGGTGTGTAGGTAACAATCTGTAGGATCTGAGTGTAGAAGTGGGGGCTGTGGCCACCCTGGGATTAGTGTAGGAGCGTTGCAGTGCTGTGTAGATAACAATCTGTAGGATCTGAGTGTAGAAGTGGGGGCTGTGGCCACCCTGGGATTAGTGTAGGAGCGTTACAGTGCTGTGTAGGTAACAATCTGTAGGATCTGAGTGTAGAAGTGGGGGCTGTGTCCACCCAGGGATTAGTGTAGGAGCGTTACAGTGCTGTGTAGGTAACAATCTGTAGGATCTGAGTGTAGAAGTGGGGGCTGTGTCCACCCTGGGATTAGTGTAGGAGTGTTACAGTGGTGTGTAGGTAACAATCTGTAGGATCTGAGTGTAGAAGTGGGGGCTGTGTCCACCCTGGGATTAGTGTAGGAGTGTTACAGTGCTGTGTAGGTAACAATCTGTAGGATCTGAGTGTAGAAGTGGGGGCTGTGTCCACCCTGGGATTAGTGTAGGAGTGTTACAGTGCTGTGTAGGTAACAATCTGTAGGATCTGAGTGTAGAAGTGGGGGTTGTGTCCACCCTGGGATTAGTGTAGAAGCGTTACAGTGGTGTGTAGGTAACAATCTGTAGGATCTGAGTGTAGAAGTGGGGGCTGTGGCCACCCTGGGATTAGTGTAGGAGCGTTGCAGTGCTGTGTAGATAACAATCTGTAGGATCTGAGTGTAGAAGTGGGGGCTGTGGCCACCCTGGGATTAGTGTAGGAGCGTTACAGTGCTGTGTAGGTAACAATCTGTAGGATCTGAGTGTAGAAGTGGGGGCTGTGGCCACCCTGGGATTAGTGTAGGAGCGTTACAGTGCTGTGTAGGTAACAATCTGTAGGATCTGAGTGTAGAAGTGGGGGCTGTGGCCACCCTGGGATTAGTGTAGGAGCGTTACAGTGCTGTGTAGGTAACAATCTGTAGGATCTGAGTGTAGAAGTGGGGTCTGTGGCCACCCTGGGATTAGTGTAGGAGCGTTACAGTGGTGTGTAGGTAACAATCTGTAGGATCTGAGTGTAGAAGTGAGGGCTGTGTCCACCCTGGGATTAGTGTAGGAGTGTGACAGTGCTGTGTAGGTAACAATCTGTAGGTTCTGAGTGTAGAAGTGGGGGCTGTGTCCACCCTGGGATTAGTGCAGGAGCGTTACAGTGCTGTGTAGGTAACAATCTGTAGGATCTGAGTGTAGAAGTGTGGGCTGTGTCCACCCTGGGATTAGTGTAGGAGCGTTACAGTGCTGGGTATTTAACAATCTGCAGGTTCTGAGTGTAGAAGTGGGGGCTGTGTCCACCCTGGGATTAGTGTAGGAGTGTTACAGTGCTGTGTAGGTAACAATCTGTATGATCTGAGTGTAGAAGTGGGGGCTGTGTCCACCCTGGGATTAGTGTAGGAGTGTTACAGTGCTGTGTAGGTAACAATCTGTAGAATCTGAGTGTAGAAGTGGGGGCTGTGTCCACCCTGGGGTTAGTGTAGGAGCGTTACAGTGGTGTGTAGGTAACAATCTGTAGGATCTGAGTGTAGAAGTGAGGGCTGTGTCCACCCTGGGATTAGTGTAGGAGCGTTACAGTGCTGTGTAGGTAACAATCTGTAGGATCTGAGTGTAGAAGTGAGGGCTGTGTCCACCCTGGGATTAGTGTAGGAGCGTTACAGTGGTGTGTAGGTAACAATCTGTAGGATCTGAGTGTAGAAGTGTGGGCTGTGTCCACCCTGGGATTAGTGTAGGAGCGTTACAGTGCTGGGTAGGTAACAATCTGCAGGTTCTGAGTGTAGAAGTGGGGGCTGTGTCCACCCTGGGATTAGTGTAGGAGCGTTACAGTGCTGGGTAGGTAACAATCTGCAGGTTCTGAGTGTAGAAGTGGGGGCTGTGTCCACCCTGGGATTAGTGTAGGAGCGTTACAGTGCTGTGTAGGTAACAATCTGCAGGATCTGAGTGTAGAAGTGGGGGCTGTGTCCACCCTGGGATTAGTGTAGGAGCGTTACAGTGGTGTGTAGGTAACAATCTGCAGGTTCTGAGTGTAGAAGTGTGGGCTGTGTCCACCCTGGGATTAGTGTAGGAGCGTTACAGTGATGTGTAGGTAACAATCTGTATGATCTGAGTGTAGATGTGGGGGCTGTGTCCACCCTGGGATTAGTGTAGGAGTGTTACAGTGCTGTGTAGGTAACAATCTGTAGGATCTGAGTGTAGAAGTGGGGGCTGTGTCCACCCTGGGATTAGTGTAGGAGCGTTACAGTGCTGTGTAGGTAACAATCTGCAGGATCTGAGTGTAGAAGTGGGGGCTGTGTCCACCCTGGGATTAGTGTAGGAGCGTTACAGTGCTGTGTAGGTAACAATCTGTAGGATCTGAATGTAGAAGTGGGGGCTGTGGCCACCCTGGGATTAGTGTAGGAGCGTTACAGTGCAGTGTAGGTAACAATCTGTATGATCTGAGTGTAGAAGTGGGGGCTGTGTCCACCCTGGGATTAGTGTAGGAGCGTTACAGTGCTGTGTAGGTAACAATCTGTAGGATCTGAGTGTAGAAGTGGGGGCTGTGTCCACCCTGGGATTAGTGTAGGAGCGTTACAGTGCTGTGTAGGTAACAATCTGTAGGATCTGAGTGCAGAAGTGAGGGCTGTGGCCACCCTGGGATTAGTGTAGGAGCGTTACAGTGGTGTGTAGGTAACAATCTGTTGGATCTGAGTGTAGAAGTGGGGGCTGTGGCCACCCTGGGATTAGTGTAGGAGCGTTACAGTGGTGTGTAGGTAACAATCTGTAGGATCTGAGTGTAGAAGTGGGGGCTGTGGCCACCCTGGGATTAGTGTAGGACTGTTACAGTGGTGTGTAGGTAACAATCTGTAGGATCTGAGTGTAGAAGTGGGGGCTGTGTCCACCCTGGGATTAGTGTAGGAGTGTTACAGTGCTGTGTAGGTAACAATCTGTAGGATCTGAGTGTAGAAGTGGGGGCTGTGGCCACCCTGGGATTAGTGTAGGAGCGTTACAGTGGTGTGTAGGTAACAATCTGTAGGATCTGAGTGTAGAAGTGGGGGCTGTGGCCACCCTGGGATTAGTGTAGGACTGTTACAGTGGTGTGTAGGTAACAATCTGCAGGATCTGAGTGTAGAAGTGGGGGCTGTGGCCACCCTGGGATTAGTGTAGGAGCGTTACAGTGCTGTGTAGGTAACAATCTGTAGGATCTGAGTGCAGAAGTGAGGGCTGTGGCCATCCTGGGATTAGTGTAGGAGCGTTACAGTGCTGTGTAGGTAACAATCTGTAGGATCTGAGTGTAGAAGTGGGGGCTGTGTCCACCCTGGGATTAGTGTAGGAGCGTTACAGTGCTGTGTAGGTAACAATCTGTATGATCTGAGTGTAGAAGTGTGGGCTGTGTCCACCCTGGGATTAGTGTAGGAGCGTTACAGTGCTGTGTAGGTAACAATCTGTAGGATCTGAGTGTAGAAGTGGGGGTTGTGTCCACCCTGGGATTAGTGTAGGAGCGTTACAGTGCTGTGTAGGTAACAATCTGTATGATCTGAGTGTAGAAGTGGGGGCTGTGTCCACCCTGGGATTAGTGCAGGAGCGTTACAGTGCTGTGTAGGTAACAATCTGTATGATCTGAGTGTAGAAGTGGGGGCTGTGTCCACCCTGGGATTAGTGTAGGAGCGTTACAGTGCTGTGTAGGTAACAATCTGCAGGATCTGAGTGTAGAAGTGGGGGCTGTGTCCACCCTGGGATTAGTGTAGGAGCGTTACAGTGCTGTGTAGGTAACAATCTGTAGGATCTGAGTGTAGAAGTGTGGGCTGTGGCCACCCTGGAATTAGTGTAGGAGCGTTACAGTGCTGTGTAGGTAACAATCTGTAGGATCTGAGTGTAGAAGTGGGGGCTGTGACCACCCTGAGATTAGTGTAGGAGCGTTACAGTGCTGTGTAGGTAACAATCTGTAGGATCTGAGTGTAGAAGTGGGGGCTGTGACCACCCTGGGATTAGTGTAGGAGTGTTACAGTGCTGTGTAGGTAACAATCTGTAGGATCTGAGTGTAGAAGTGGGGGCTGTGTCCACCCTGGGATTAGTGTAGGAGCGTTACAGTGCTGTGTAGGTAACAATCTGTATGATCTGAGTGTAGAAGTGGGGGCTGTGGCCACCCTGGGATTAGTGTAGGAGCGTTACAGTGGTGTGTAGATAACAATCTGTAGGATCTGAGTGTAGAAGTGGGGGCTGTGTCCACCCTGGGATTAGTGCAGGAGCGTTACAGTGCTGTGTAGGTAACAATCTGTAGGATCTGAGTGTAGAAGTGTGGGCTGTGTCCACCCTGGGATTAGTGTAGGAGCGTTACAGTGCTGTGTAGGTAACAAGCTGTAGGATCTGAGTGTAGAAGTGGGGGCTGTGGCCTCCCTGGGATTAGTGTAGGAGCGTTACAGTGCTGTGTAGGTAACAATCTGTAGGATCTGAGTGTAGAAGTGGGGGCTGTGACCACCCTGGGATTAGTGTAGGAGCGTTACAGTGCTGTGTAGGTAACAATCTGTAGGATCTGAGTGTAGAAGTGAGGGCTGTGGCCACCATGGGATTAGTGTAGGAGCGTTACAGTGCTGTGTAGGTAACAATCTGTAGGATCTGAGTGTAGAAATGTGGGCTGTGGCCACCCTGGGATTAGTGTAGGAGCGTTACAGTGCTGTGTAGGTAACAATCTGTATGATCTGAATGTAGAAGTGTGGGCTGTGGCCACCCTGGGATTAGTGTAGGAGCGTTACAGTGCTGTGTAGGTAACAATCTGTAGGTTCTGAGTGTAGAAGTGGGGGCTGTGTCCACCCTGGGATTAGTGTAGGAGCGTTACAGTGCTGTGTAGGTAACAATCTGTAGGATCTGAGTGTAGAAGTGGGGGCTGTGGCCACCCTGGGATTAGTGTAGGAGCGTTACAGTGCTGTGTAGGTAACAATCTGTAGGATCTGAGTGTAGAAGTGGGGGCTGTGTCCACCCTGGGATTAGTGTAGGAGCGTTACAGTGCTGTGTAGGTAACAATCTGTAGGATCTGAGTGTAGAAGTGGGGGCTGTCCACCCTGGGATTAGTGTAGGAGCATTACAGTGCTGTGTAGGTAACAATCTGTAGGTTCTGAGTGTAGAAGTGGGGGCTGTGTCCACCCTGGGATTAGTGTAGGAGCGTTACAGTGCTGTGTAGGTAACAATCTGTAGGATCTGAGTGTAGAAGTGGGGTCTGTGTCCACCCTGGGATTAGTGTAGGAGCGTTACAGTGCTGTGTAGGTAACAATCTGTATGATCTGAGTGTAGAAGTGGGGGCTGTGTCCACCCTGGGATTAGTGTAGGAGCGTTACAGTGGTGTGTAGGTAACAATCTGTAGGATCTGAGTGTAGAAGTGTGGGGCTGTGTCCACCCTGGGATTAGTGTAGGAGCATTACAGTGCTGTGTAGGTAACAATCTGTAGGATCTGAGTGTAGAAGTGGGGGCTGTGGCCACCCTGGGATTAGTGTAGGAGCTTTACAATGCTGTGTGGGTAACAATCTTGTATTGAAGTGAATATCTGCAGTATTCAGAGAGTTAGAAGCCAAATGTATCCCTCTAAGGACCAGAAGACATTGCTTCATAATGTGTTGCCATCCCCCCTCTGGTCCTGAAACTGTTAAATCAGTGGTATTTGTTATTTCCTATACTTTGGGGCAAAAATGCTGTATTATGCCTCTGTGTGTTTGGTGTGTACAAGTGGAAAGCAGAAAATAAAAGGAGATTATGTGAGAGGGAAACACTTCTACCAGCATGTTAAGCCATAGAGTGGCATGCAGTATACAGTGGTGTGTCATGTCAGAGTTAACCCTTTGAGTGCTTGAAAGGCATTCAGTTCATTGTGGTGCAATGCATTAGTTACCTCTCTGTCACTCAAATGGTTGAATAGAGTGCTGTTAATGTATAAAGAAGTTATACTGATGACATAAATAACGTAGATTAATCTCCCCACTGAGACTGAGGGAGCAGGCCTGAGCCTAGAGGCTGGAGGGAGAGGCAGTGCTGGGCGTCTGTGAGTTGAGGAAAGACCAGGGATCCTGGATATCCACTGTTCATCTAAAAAAAAAAAGGCTCCATAAAACCCCAGCATGGTCACACAGGACAAATTAATGTGTTAATGGGATAGTAATACTTCTATTATCTGTGATTCTTATTTATATTTTTGTTGTGTTATACTGTTCTGCACCAGATCACTCACTCACATAAGTACAGGTTGCTAATTTGTATCCCTTTGTGTTGGAATACTGAAGAGCCACACACCAGTTGCTGGTAATGGGGTGACAACGGGTCAACCCCTTTTATTGAGAATAAATGTCCACAATAGTGTATGAGCAGGGTAATCAGACTGTCCAGGGGCCCCTTTATGTTCTGAGGGGGAAGTGGCTGCTTCAGGATTCTAAGCGGAGCAGGTCCCCTTGGATGTGACTGGCCCGTTCAGTATCTCCTTGCTACAATCACTTCCTCCTTGGCGGGCGTCCTCTTGATCAGATCTCTCTGTCAGCCTACACAGCCACCGCACAGCCGCCCTGCTCCACAACATTTTAACATGTACTGCTATTTTTTAAAATATTTTTATTATGTATTTTTGCCTTGTGCGATTTGGTTTGTCAACATTCGGAATTCAACGATAAAGAGGTCATTCGGCATCATTTGCGCCGTCCGACTGGCAATGGTCTTTTGTAAAAAAAAAAAAAAAAAAAAAAAATCTGAATCCGAACAGCCCTGGTCTGAACGTCATAGAAAATTTTGGGCATTCGGCAACAACTATCTGAGCGCGTGATACTTTCCCTCCATACTTTCCCTCCCTCTCTAGTCCAATTAGCTTCTTCGTTTCATGATGGGGGTTGGACTAATGACATGTCAGACAGCCTGCATTTCCTGTTATTCCATTCTTGGAGCTCAGAGAGAGAAGGAGATATATAGAAGAGTACTTAGTCACCACCTCCTCTACAGCCAGTTCTGTAAACCTGGGGAAACCTAGTGTGTGTGTAACACTACTGGTAGGACGCTGCTGGCAGTATCAACACGGGATTTTTATAGCAAACGTCCATGTAAGCAGCCCAAACAGAAATTATTGAAGTATTTGGATGACATTTTTCCTGCCACCACTGTCACTGTCACTGAGAGCATATCTTCTCCAGAAAATGTTATCGAGGGAGATAGTTTACCATTTCCCGGTTGCCACCAGGAAGAAGAGGGAATTGAGCAGGTCTCACAGAAATCTGCTGTTGATAATGATTTTTCTTCCTGTCACAGGCTACAAGAGGCGAAGAAGAATATGAGGGATCAAGGCTGCTTAATTTTTTCCCTGCTTCCCATAGTATTCCTCCTGTTTCTCCAGTTACTCTTTTGTCTTCTATTGACAACTCAACACCTTCCTCTCCAGTTCCAATTGAGTCTCCCAGCCAGGTAGTAGCTACTAGTGTCTCTGCCACCAGTACCACTGTTACTCCACTATCCTCCTCCAATCCCAGTCCCAACTACCCTGCTGCCATATTTAGGTCTACTGGTACCCCTGTAACAGTACATAGAAAGAAAAATCAAAGTGAGGTTGCTCCAGCATGTGAAGATGAAAAAAGTGTCACCTCAGTTTCTTCTGTCACAGAAGACTTGCAAATAACGACTCAGACAGATACATATGAAATCAGTTCCACTTTATTAAGGATCAAACACAGGAAAACTGAATATAGAGACTTCCCCAACCCTCCCGGGGTCAGGCGTGGGGACAATGCGCAGTCCACTACCAGGAGCTGACACTGAACCTAGCCAGACTGATGAACAGAGTAGGAGCGAACCAGTGGGGTGAGCAAAACCACAGAAGTAGCGATAGTGGTAAGCATGCTTTAATAGAGGAGAGGATACTGGAGACCCACACCATAGAAGGCTAGGGTCAACAAAAACACCCTAGAATGCTAGGGATACAGAAACCACCACACACCCTATACTGCTAGGTGCACAAGTCCCGGCAGGACTGCTGAGCTATGGACAGTACCTACCCGAACAAGGACTGAGACTGAGAACCTCTCTTTAGGGCATCCTCAGAGTATTCCTCCATAGCATGATTCTCTTCGCATGACAGTGGGTACGTGTGTCCCCTAGGGGGCACCACCCTCGGGGGCAAAACAATGGCACAATCGTATGTCCTGTGCTGGGGCAAGGTGCCAGCCTCTCCCTTACTAAAAACGTCACTGGATTGGTGGTATTCGGCTGGCAAGGAGGGAGAAGCACAAAGGATTTTGACAGGATGTGACACACAATGCTTCATGAAATATTGAGACCAAGAAGTAATCTCACAACTCTGCCAATCAAAATGGGGTTATGCAGATGCAACCAAGGGAACCCCAGAATGACCGCATGGTGAGGGAAATGAATTATCTGAAACTGTTGTTCCTCTCTGTGGAGGGCCCCAATCGTCATAGGCAGTGGAATGGTTTCCATCGTAATCTGAGCTGGTTCTAATGGTCTGCCATCAATGGCCTCAATGGCTAATGGCGATTCCCTTTTAACCAGCGGAATTTTATGTAGAGCAGCAAAGGAACTATCCATAAAATAACGGGCCGCGCCGGAATCAATCAGAGCCAGAATGTCCACCGAGTGTTCTGCCCAAGAAAATACCACCTGGATGTGGGTTTATGCATGATTGGGTCTAGGGACTGCTGAACACCACCCTAAGGCCTGTCCCCCAAGGTACCCTAGGTGCGTTCATTTCCCGGATGTATGGGGCAGGTACGTAACATATGCCCAGCTTTACCACAGTACAAACATAACCCCTGCCTCCTGCGGTGTGCCCGTTCCTCCTTGGTAAATCATAGTTGCATAGGTTCACAGGATTCTTGTTTAATATCAAGAGGTTTAGGCAAAGAGGGAGGGGGTGGGTGGGCTCAAAAGACTGCTATGCCCGCTGCTTCTAGGCCGTAGCCTACGGTCTTTAGCCACAAGTCTCTCACGGATCCGAGAGTCAATCAGAATAGCATAGTCAATATATTCATCCAAATCATTAGGCAATTCTCTCGCTACGGTCTCATCTTTGATATGGTCAGCCAGACCTTGGGCAAATGCTGCCACCAATGCTTCATTATTCCAACCTACCTCTGCTGGTAATGTACAGAATTCTATGGCGTAGTCACCCACCATACGATTGCCCTGTTGTCTATCCATCAATTGTTTAGCAGCAGAGGTGGCTCTACCAGGAACTTCAAATACTCTCGGAAATGTTTGCACAAATTCTCTGAAATTCCTGGTGCAATGTTTAGCATTCTCCCATAAGGGATTGGCCCATGCCAGGGCTCTGCCAGTAAATAAAGATATCATAAACCCGACCTTACTACGGTCATTGGGAAAGGCATGAGGAGTTAACTCCAAAAATATCTCTAGATGGTTAATAAACCCTCTGCATACATTGGGTTCACCATCATATATGAGTGGCAGCGGAGCAGATGCAGTTAACCCTTTGACTGAGGCAACAGAAGTCACTGGCTGACTTTCCGGTTTCGAAGCTGGGGAGACCACCGGATTAGAGACAGGCTTATCAAGGTGCACCGTGCACTCAAGAATAGTTGGTATGGCCAATGCCAACTGGTCCAAGCGCTGCTCATGTACATCCATCCTCCAATGGATGTTCTGTGTATTACCTTCACCTTTATTGTCTGAGGTCATGGCCCTTTCGTACTGTAACGGTTTGTTTGACTCACAGACACAGTGGTTAGGATAAAAACACAGATTTATTGAATAAACAATACACTAAGAACCCTCACAGTTCCTGTAATATACAACAGTATAGTACAGACACACGATAGGTACAATATTTAATGCCCACACAGGTCCAGCATAAAGGTACAGACAGTATATACTGACACAGGTCAGGCAAGAGAAGTAGGTTCCCAGGACTCAGGTACTGCAGGAGTTAAAGTTCATCAATGATGGTAAACAGTCCTATGTGTGAAGGTACTGGAATGATGCTTTAACAAGTCAGGGTCTGCAAACATACATGAACTGCCAGGTAGAATGAGCACTGCCGGAGCAATAACGGAGGCAACCACTGACAACCAGCGAGCAGTAACGGAGGTCAAGCCAATGGCACTCTACCGGAGCAATCACGGACGCACCACTTGCAACCGGTATGACGGTGACAGAGGACTAGGCCAGAGGAGCTCTGCCAGAGCAGTAACTGAGACAACACTGGCAACCTGCTGGAGCAGTGGTGTAGGAAAAGCCAATGGCACTTTACCGGAGCAATCACGGAGGTGCACACTTGCAACCGGTATGACAGTAACGGAGGACTAGGCCAGAGGCGCTCTGCCAGAGCAGTAACTGAGACAACACTGGCAACCTGCAGGAGCAGTAGAGGAGGACAAGCCAATTGCACTTTACCGGAGCAATCACAGAGGCTCACACTTGCAACCGGTATGACAGTAATGGAGGACAAGGCCAGAGGAGCTCTGCTGGAGCAGTAACTGAGACAACACTGGCAACCTGCCAGACCAGTAGCGGAGGAAAAGCCAATGGCACTTTACCAGAGCAGTCACGGAGGCACACACTTGCAACCGGTATGACAGTAACGGTGGACTAGGCCAGAGGCGCTCTGCCGGAGCAGTAACTGAGACAACACTGGCAACCTGCAGGAGCAGTAACAGAGGACAAGCCAATGGTAACCAGATTGAATGAGGATTAAGAATGTCGCTGAGGCGACAAGGACAGAGGAAGCAGGAACGTCGATCAAGCCGGGTCGGTGCACAGGAACAGGAAAGTCAGCCAGGCCGGGTCAGAACACAGAAGCAGGAACGTCAGCCGGTCGGGGTCGATACACAGGAGCAGGAACGTCAGCCAGGCCTGGTCAGTACACAGGAGCAGACACTGAAGAGAAGTCAGGCAATTCGGGTCGATACACAGGAGCAGGAACTGAAGAGTAGTCAGGCAGGCCAAGTCGGTACACTGGGAACACTGAGCAGCTAGTAGCACTGGTACAGGAACACCATGAAAGGGCCCCGTGTGGGTGCAGGAGCCCAGTATATAAAGGCCATACTGGGCGGGCTCACCACAGGGCAACCAATGAGAGCATTACACAGGATAACTGACAGAAATAAACACAAGGGATCACGGGCACCGTGATAATAGAGGGCTGTCCAGAGCCGCTCCACTCCCTCTAAGATATGATGGAGAACCCACGTTGTGCCATGGATTCATAAATCAGCTCCGAATTTTTTTGGAACTTGTGCCTAATGCTTTCCAGAGCGAAAGAAGCAAAGTGGGCTTTATGATTTCCTTGCTGACCAGTAGAGCTTTGGCATGGGTCAACCCATTATGGGAAACAGCCAAACCCATTACATCGAACTTTACTGAATTTGTGGATGGCTTCTGTAAAGTATTTGACATTCCAGGCTGAGCAACCTCTGCCACAAAAAAATTGATGACCATTCGCCAGGGCGCCCGTACAATAGCAGAATATGCGCTCGAATTTTATATACTAGTGGCAGAGGTAGGCTGGAACAAGGAGGCTCTGGTGGCAGCCTTCTCCCAACAGGTTAATGATATTATTAAAGATAAAATGGCAGCCCGTGAGCTGCCAGAGGATCTAGATCTGTTTATCTCCTTTGATTTACTGATCGATACCCGAATTAGAGAAAGATCCTCATTCAAGAACCACAAGCCAAGGCTTGAGTCTCGATGGGTGACTAACTGGGAGTTCCCACCCAGTTGCCTCCCACACCTCCCAAGCTGCCTAGTGTTGAGGTCGGTAGGGCCGAACCCATGCAAGTCAGTTTTACACGTTTGTCCAGGGAGGAGCGGTCCTTCCGTCGTAAAGAAAATCTATGACTATACTGCTGTAAGGCTGGACATATGCTTAGGGCCTGTCCAGTACATACAGGAAACACATGCACCTAGGATCCCTGAGGGGACAGATCCTAGGTGGCGTAAATCAGTCCCCAGACCCAGAACAAAATAAGCCCATCCTGCAGGTGGCAATCTCTTGGGAAGCTTCCTCTGTTGCGACTCCAGCCCTGATTGATTCAGGAGTTGCAGGCTACTTGACTGATGGCAAATTCGCTAAACAGCATAATATTCCCTTGGTGCCTCGAGTCTCTCCATTGGTTGTGGAGAGGATCAATGGAAGACCCCAAGTACCATCCCATGCTACACACACAATTTCAAGTCAATCAGTCTCCACATTACGCAGTCATTCTGGGGTTTCCTTGGCTTCAGATACACAACCCAAGAATGGACTGTAAAACCTGTGACATCATATCTTGGTCCGATTACTGTCAGAAGTCTTGTCTACAGCAACCCACTAAGATTTTGTGGAACTTCCCCTCTATACCCTCAGAGTACCAGTCGTTCAGTGAGGTATTCACTAAGGGGGAGGCTAGCACTTTGCTGGAGCATAGGGCATACGACTGTGCTAATAATTTGACGGCAGGCATAATACCTCCTAAGGGTCACACCTACCCTTTGTCAGTGGAGGAGAACTGAGCAATGGAGGAGTACATTTCTGATTCCTTGGCCCGAGGCATTATCAGGAAATTTTCCTTGAACCTGGGGGCTGGATTTTTCCTCGTAAAGAAAAAAGATGGGGAGCTTAGACCCTGTATCGTTGATAGAGGTCTGAACAAGCTGATGGTGAAAAATGTGTACCCCATTCCGTTGATAACCGAGTTGTTTGACCACTTGAAAGGCTCCTCAGTATTCACGAAATTCTACCTACAGGCAGCCTATAACCTTATCCGTATCAAAGAAGGCGATGTGTTGAAATCCACTTTCAATACTCGTAGTGGCCATTATGAGTATTTGGTCATGCCCTTTGGGCTGTGCAACGCACCAGCGGTATTCCAAGAATTTATAAACAATGTCCTAAGAAATCTACTACAGTGCTGTGTAGTAGTTTACTTGTATGATATCCTGATACACTCTCCTACCCTTGAGACACATCGGAGAGATGTTGCTGCTATGTTGCAAAAGCTGAGAGTAAACTTGATAAATGTGACTTCCATAAAGATCGAGTACCATTCCTGGGGTAAGTAATCTCTGCTGGCAGCATTGCTATGGATCAAAAGAAACTCTCGGCAGTACTGCAATGGCTGCGTCCGGTGGGCCTGAAGGCCAAACAGAGATTTCTAGGATTCGCAAACTATTATAGAAAATTCATACAGAATTTTTCAACGGTGGCCAAACCCTTGACTGACCAGATGCATAAAGGGGCTAATCCCTCAGCTTGGTCCTCTGAGGCCAACAAGGCTTTTGAAGCTTTGAAGTCTGCATTTGCTGTGGCTCCAGTATTGTCGCATCCTAACCCTGCCTTGCCCTTTACCCTGGAGGTGGATGCATCAGAGACAGGAGTGGGGGCAGTGCTGTCCCAAGGACCTGAGCCTGGGAAGACCCTCATGCCTTGTGGGTTCTTTTTTAAAAAGATGACTAAGGCCCAGAACCTATATGACATAGACGATCGCGAGTGGTTGGCCATCATTCCTCCAGATTGCATATTGGCTACCATACGCAATAGTATCTCGTCTCCATTGGCCGAGGAGCTCTTGGCGTCCCAGGGTGGTGCTCCAGAAGAAAAACCTAGTGGCAAAAGTTTCGTAGCCGAGCCTCTCAGTACCAAACTGCTGGAGATATACCACTCCTCGAGGGTGGCTGGACATACTGGGCGTGACCAACTAATCTGGTCAGTATCGCAGCTCTTTTGGTGGCCCAGTCTAAGTGCAGATTGTACAGCTTTTGTGGAGGCCTGTTACGTTTGTGCTCGTGCTAAGACCCCAAGACACCTTCCTCTGGGGCTTAGTTTGCCAGGAATTGTGCCATAAACTCCTTGTCTGGGAGCTCTCCCTTCCTGATTAAATATGGGTTCCAACCATCCTTGCTCCCAGACTCCTTTCAGGCTCAGGATATTCCAGCTCAGGGCGTGCATATTAGGCAGCTACGCGCCACATGGGCACAGGTTCAGAATGCCTTGCGAAGGTCCTCTTAGCGCTACCAGAGCCATGCAGACTGCAGGAGGCATCCTGCTCCTGTTTTCCAAGTTGGGGATAAAATGTGTCTGTCCTCCAGAAACCTGCACCTTCAAGTACCCTGTAATAAGCTGGCTCCACATTTTGTAGGTCCTTTTCGGGTACTTTGGAGAGTGAACCCTGTCTCTTATGCCTTGGACCTTCCTGGAAGTATGCGTATTCTCAATGTATTCCATGTATCCCTATTGAAGCCTTTGGTCTGTAACCGCTACACATCCACTCCAGTGATGCCAGGTCCTGTGCGCATCCAAGACCATGAGGAGTATGAGATTCAAAGCATTTTGGATTCCCGTAGAGTCCGTGGGCGCATTCAATATTTAGTACATTGGAAGTTCTATGGCCCTGAAGAACGTTCCTGGGTGAATCAGTCTGATATTCACGCTCCTGTTCTGCTACGCAGATGCCATGCTAAATTTCCTAATAAAGTTGGATCTCTTCCACGGGGAAGCGTTCTAGGGAGTTCCAGTCACCATTCCCTGTTCCACTACCCTAGTGTCCTAGGGAGTGTCAGTCACCATTGCCTGTTCTACTACCCTAGAGTTGTACGGAGTGACAGTCACCACTGCCTGTTGGGTTACCCTAGCATTCTAGGGAATATCAGTTACCACTGATGGTCTACTCTAGCATTCTAGGGAGTCCTGTCTCTGAGCTCAACCACCTTAAGATATCTGGTGTATTTCCCTCTGTTCCCGGGGGCTTTATAGCTGCTCCTGTACTAGTAGCTACTAGCTACTTGCTACTAGCAAGTACCTTCAGTCAGAGTGGTATTTACCTCTATTCGGGTGATCCTGCTTGTTCCTTAAATGTCCAGCGAGGTTTGGGGAAGTGCCCAGACACTGTCCTTACACCTGGTCCAGTGAGGGTTGGGAAAGTACATTTTATTTCATGCTGTTCTATTTCTCAATGAAGATATTCATTTTGACTGTATCTGTACTTGTCAGTGTTGTTATGCCAAAGTTCCCCCGTGACAGAAAATGAGCCATTTTCGAAAACCGGTCAACTATCATTAGAATGACCGTGTAACCTTTGGATACCGGCAGTTCTACCATAAAGTCTATGGACACGTGAGACCAAGGAAGTTTGAAGTAGACCCACTGGAAGATGTCTGAGGGTCTTGGCACAAGCACATAAGGGCCATGTCTACTGAAGGATCAGGCAGTCCACCTAATCAGAGCATCCTGTCCAGAATGGATTCTAAGGACCAGTTGTCTTTTCCTATGCAGACACTATTGAATCGCACTGCTCACCTTGAGAGATCCGCTCAACAACCGGTGGCTTCCCCAGTACCTGCACCAGTTGTAGCAACTTCCTCTGAGACTGGCATGAGTAGAGGGTTGTCTGGCTCTGCTCCTTTACCCCAAAGATATGATGGGGAACCTACACTGTGCCAGGGGTTCCTCTATCAGCTGGGACTTTTTTTTGGAAATGGTACCACATGCTTTCCCTACTGAGCGAAGCAAGGTGGGTTTCCCTTTTTTCCCTCCTGTCCAGCAAGGCATTGGCCTGGGTCAACCCAATCTGGGGCACTGAAAAACCCATAATTCATAATTTCACAGAATTTGTGGCCTCTTTCCGGACATTTTTTGATGTTCCTGGATGCACAGCCTCCGCTGTCAGAAGACTTGTGACAATACGGCAGGGCTCACGTACTTTAATGGACTACGCTATTGAGTTCTGTACTCTGGCAGTGGAGGTAGGATGTAACAATGAAGCCCTAGTTGCTGCTTTCTCCCAGGGCTTATGTGACACTATTAAAGATGAGAGGGCAGCTTGAGACCCGCCTGCTGATCTGGAAGCGCTAATCGCAGTCACCATCCTGATTGATACAAGAATCCATGAGAGGCCTTCGTTCAAGGAACAGGAGCGTAAACCTTTACCTCGGTTGGCACCTAGCTTCTTGCTCCCACCCTGTCCTCCCTCACCCCCCATACGACGCCAGGGGGGAACTGATGCAGCTAGGCTTTACACACCTTTCAGTGGAGGATAGGGCTCAGCGCAGGAGGAGGGTCCTTTGTTTATACTGTGGAGAGCTGGGCCATATGTTGCACACTTAGGGTCAGGTAGGAGACAGTCCCTGAGTGGTATTTCACAGTCCCCAGAAAGACTTCAGGACAAACCGATTCTTGAAGTAGTATTGTCTTGGGCAGAGTCCTCGGTAGTGGCTTCTGCACTACTGGACTCAGGGGCCGCAGGCTTTTTCATAGATGCAGACTTTGTGGCCAGACACTCTATCCCTTTGCTACCTCGCTCCGAGCCATTGGCGATTGAGGCCATTGACGGCCAACCCCTACAGCCGAC
Organism: Rhinophrynus dorsalis; assembly: GCA_037306005.1. Lineage (NCBI taxonomy): Eukaryota > Metazoa > Chordata > Amphibia > Anura > Rhinophrynidae > Rhinophrynus > Rhinophrynus dorsalis. The sequence goes on along the minus strand of JBBDGT010000170.1, from coordinate 28,640 downwards.
ACACATTACACATGAGACTTTGTCTCTAAGGGTAGGGGTACTGCATGTGGAGACACAACAGTTTCAGGTCATACATTCTCCCCATTATGCCATCATTCTAGTTTTTCACTGGTTGCAGACTTACAACCCAAGAATTGATTGGCAGACTTGTGATATTCTGTTGTGGTCGCCTCAATGTACAAAACCTTGCCTCCAGCAGCCTACCAAGATATTGTGTACATCTACCTCCTTACCTGCTGAGTACCAGTCCTACAAAGCGGTGTTTAATAAGGCAGAGGCCAGTACATTACCGCCACACAGGCCGTACGATTGTACTGTTGATCTAGTGTCAGGGGCAGACCTCCTAAGGCCCTGTATACCCCTTATCGGTGGAGGAGAACAAGGCCATGGAGGATTATGTGGCTGACACTTTATCTAGGCGCATTATCCGAAAGTCCTCCTCACCTACGGGAGCAGGTTTCTTTTTTGTTATGATAAAACATGGGGAACTCAGACCATGCATTGATTTCAGGGGTCTAAACAAATTGATGGTAAAGAACACCTATCCAATTCCATTGATCACGGAGCTATTTGATAGTATCAAAGGCTCGACTATTTTCACGAAACTTGTCCTGAAGGCCACGTACAATTTGGTATGAATAAAAGAAGGTCATGAGTGGAAGACAGCGTTTAACACCCTTAACGGGCACTATGAATATTTGGTGATGCCGTTCGGATTGTGCAACACTCCCACTGTCTTCCAGGAATTCATTAACAATGTTTTGAGAGACCTTCTGCAGAGTTGTGTTGTGGTATATTTGGACGATATACTCATCCATTCTCCTACCTTGGAGGCACATAGAGCAGATGTAGCCCGGGTCCTACAACTGCTCAAGGAGAACAAATTGTTCTACAAGCTAGAAAAATGTGAATTTCACAAATACCAGGTGAAATTCCTAGGATACATTTTTTTCAATCTTTGGCCTAGCCATGGACCAACAAAAACTGTCTGCCATATTACAGTGGCCACTTCCAATGGGGCTAAGGTCCATACAGAGGTTCCTGGGCTTCACCAATTACTACAGAAAGTTCATACGAAACTTCTCCACTGTAGTCAAACCTCTCACGGACATGATTCAGAAGGGAGCTAATTCTTCCAATTGGTCACCTGAGGCCTTGCAGGCACTTGAGGATCTGAGGTCAGCTTCTGCTAAAGCTCCGATATTGTCCCACCTGAATCCCACCCTATCTTTCACCCTGGAGGCTGACGCCTCAGAATCTGGAGTAGGCGCATTGTGGGCCCTGGGAAACCATTGCTTCCATGTGGTTTCTTCTCTAAGAAACTATCCAAGACTGAGAGTTTATATGATGTAGGCAACCGGGAGTTACTCACCATCATCCTTACTCTGAAAGAATGGCAATATCTGTTGGAGGGTACTACAGTCTCTATCCTGATACTGACAGATCACAAGAACCTAACATATCTGTCAGAGGCCAAGAGGTTGTCGCCATGTCAGGCCAGATGGGCCCTATTCCTTTCAAGGTTTAATTTTGTGGTCTTCTACCTCCCTGGTACTAAAAGCATTAGAGTAGATGCTCTCTTTCAACAATTTGGGGCCAAGTCCAAAGAGGAGTCGCCTCCGGTACCTATTATTCCTTCTAACTGCATCTTGGCTATGATACATACCAGTATTACATCTCCATTGGGAGAGGAGATTTTGGCTGCTCAAGCTTCCACCATGGCTGAGAAGCTTAATGGGAGGTGTTTTGTGCCTGAATCCCTCCTTACCAGACTGCTGGAGACTTACCATTCCTCGAAGGCTGCAGGGCACGTTGGTAGAGACCAACTGATATGGTCCATGACTAGACTCTTTTGGTGGCCCAACCTACAGGCAGATTGCGCCGCATTTGTTGCTGCATGTTCCACTTGTGCGTGGAATAAGACTCCTAGACATCTTCTGGTTGGTCTCCTGCAAACAATTCCTAATGGGGAATGTCCATGGTCGCACCTATCCATTGACTTTATGATGGAGTTGCTTGTCTCAGAGGGGTCCACAGTCATCCTCATGATTGTGGATAGATTTTCCAAGATGGACCATTTTGTGCCACTGAGGGGACTCCCCTGCTCCAAGGAGCTGGTCGAGATCCTTGCCTAGGAGGTGGTCCGCCTCCATGGAATACCCAAAGTGGTGGTCTCCGATCATGGGAGCCAGTTTGTGTCACGTTTTTGGAGAGCTTTTTGCGGACAGATGGGTATCCAGCTCTCATTCTTCTCTGCTTACCACCCACAGTCTAACAGTGCTTCAGAGAGGTCCAATCAGGCACTGGAACAGTGTCTCCATCGTTTTATCTCCGACCATCATGATAATTGAGCGAACCTGTAACCATGGGTAGAGCTTGCCAGAAATAGTGCAGTCAATTCCTCCTCTCGGAACATACCCTTTCTGATTAACTACGGATTCCAACCTTCGCTGCTGCCAGAGTCTTTTGAGGCTCAGAATATTCCTGCTCTGGAGGAGCACTTGAAGGGGCTTCGCTCCACATGAGTACGGGTTCAGAGATCCCTGCAGAGTTCCACGATGCGCTATAAGAGACAAGCAGACCGTAAACAGCTACCAGCTCCAGTGTTCCAGATGGGAGAGAGAATATGGCTGTCCTCACGCAATCTCTATCTCCAGGTGCGTTGTAAAAAGCTGACTCCTTGATTTGTGGGCCCCTTACGGGTTCTCTGTAGGATTAACCCCGTAACCTGTGCCCTTGAACTCCCTGATAATATGCGAATCTCTAATGCTTTCTATGTGTCATTACTGAAACCACTGGTCTGTAACAGATATACTGCTGCTCCTGTCCGTCCCAGACCTGTCCAAGTGGGGAACTATGAGGAGTATGAGGTACAAAGTATTTTTTAAACTAGCAGGGTCAGAGACCAGATACAATATCTAGTTCATTGGAAAGGGTATGGACCTGAGGAGCATTCCTCGGTCGCTAAGAGAGATCTACATGAATCTGCCCTTCTCTGTGAATTCCACTCCCACCATTCCACTGTTGCTGGTCCTCTTCCACGGGGGAGAGGTCTTTAAGGGGGGGGGTACTATCACAGTCTACTTTGGAGGCCTAATTAGCCTGTGCTTCCTTCCTCTGTGGTATGTTGGCCAGCAAAGTTGCAGCCACCTCTGCATTGCTTCATCATGAAACAGGCACTGGTTAGGACACCTGTTTATGGGCCTATTCTGTGTGGCCTAATTGGGCCCCGCCTTCTCCTGCTTCTTTATAAACCTCCCTGGGCCTGAGATTCATTGCCCTTACGTGGTGTTCCTGATAGCTTCGGCTTGCTCCTTTGTGATCCATGCCTGTCTGAGTATTTGCCCTGTGTATGACCCCGGCTTGCCTGACTACTCACATTGGTTCTGACCTGTGGCTCTGGCTGACTACTTGCTCCTTGTTAACCCCAGCTTCCGCTCTGACGTTCTTGGAGCCAGGAAGATAAGAGACCACGGAATTAAATCTGGACAGGAATAATGCCCACCAGACCTGTCTTGGAGACAGTCTTTTGGCGTTGGACAGATATGTCAGATTCTTATGATCCGTCAAGATCAGGACTGGGGAACTTATCCCCTCAAGTAGGTGACGCCACTCACGGAGAATGAGGATAACAGCCAGGAGCTCTGAGTCACCTATATCATACACACTCCGAGCTTTTATCAATTTCTTAGAGAAAAACCCACATGAAAGAAGAGGTTTACCAGGGCTGGAACGCTGGGACAGGAGGACTCCCACTACTGGTTCAGATGCATCCACCTCCAGAGTAAAGGGCAGGGTGGGTTTGGGATGTGACAATATTGGGGCCTTAGCAAAGGCAGACTTCAAATCCTCAAAAGCCTGTATCACACTGGGGGACTATACAGATGGGTTAGCCCCCTAATGTGTCATGTCAGTTAGAGGTTTTACCACTGTGGAGAAATTCTGTATGAATCTCCTGTAATAATTAGCAAACCCCAAGAATCTCTGTATGGCTTTTAAGCCCACTGGCCTGGGCCATTGCAGAACCGCCGAGAGTTTTTGGGGGTCCATAGCTATACTGTCTGAGAAGATTACATAACCCAGGAATGTCACCTGAGTCTTGTGGAACTCACATTTCTTCAATTTACAGAACAGCTTGTTCTCCCTCAGAAGCCGTAGTACTATTGCAACATCCTTCTGATGTGCTACTAGATTCAGGGAATGAATTAAGATATTGTCCAAATACACTACTACACAGCTGTGTAGCAAATCTCTCAATACATCATTAATAAATTCTTGGAATACTGCCGAAGCATTACACAAGGCAAATGGCATAACCAAGTATTCATAGTGACCACTGTGTGTATTGAACACAGTTTTCCACTCGTCTCCTTCCTTGATACTTACCAAGTTATAGGCCTCCCTTAGATCAAGTTTGGTGAAAACCGAAGAACCCTTAATACGGTTGAACAATTAGGTAATCAAAGGTATGGGGTAAGCATTCTTGACCATAAGCTTATTCAGATCTCTATAGTCAATGCAGGGTCTCAACTCCCCATCCTTTTTTTTTTTTTTAACAATAAATAATCCTGCACCAGCGGGTGAGGAAGACTTCCGGATAATTCCTTTGGACAGAGCATTGACCTCATACTCCTCCATAGCTCGGTTCTCCTACACAGACAGATGATAAGTACACCCCTTGGGAGTATAGCACCTGGTATTAAATTAATGGTACAATCGTATGCCCTATGCATAGGCAAAGTACCAGCCTCTACCTTATTGAACACCTCACTGAAAGCCTGATACTCTGAGGGTAATGAGGAAGAGGTACAAAGGATCTTGGTAGGCTGCTGTAGGCAAGACTTAGAACAGTAAGGGGATCAAGACATAATGTTGCAAGTCTCACAGTTTATTCTGGGGTTGTGTGTCTGAAGCCAAGGGAACCCCAGAATGATCACATAGTGAGGGGACTTTATGATATGAAATTGTTGGGTCTCCACATGGAGAGCCCCCAACCATAGAGACAGTGGACATGACTCGTGCGATGGTTGCAACAGTCTCCCATCAATGGCCTCTATAGCAAGAGGAGAGGAAAGAGGCACCAATGAAATCAAGTTCTGGGTAGCGAAATCCGCATCCATAAAATATCTTGCCGGTCCGGAGTCTATCAATGCCGGAGCCGTGATAGACAATGTATCCCATGACAATATCACCTCTAGGATAGGTTTCGTCTGCATCTGGTCTGGGGACTGTGAAACTCCACCCAGGGTCTTTCCCCGACACAACCCTAGGTCCGGGCGTTTCCCGGCCGGGCATAGGCCCTCTCTGTGACGGAAAGCCCTCTCCTCCTTCCCTGAAAGGTGCATGAACCCTAATTGCACAGGTTTGGCCCTGCCCATCTCGGCACTAGGAGGCATGGGAGGCGAGGAAGGATTGGGTGGGAGTGTAATGTTAGGCGCCAATAGAGAAGGAGGCCTCTGCAGCCGTTCCTTGAAAGGGGATCTTTCTCTTATCCTAGTGTCTATTAGTATCGCAAAGGAGATGAGTTCATCAGGCTCCTCATCCAGCTCACGGGCTGCCGTCTCATTGTTAATCAAATCACTTAGCCCTTTTGAGAATGCGGCCACTGGAGCCTCATTGTTCCAGCCCATTTCTGCCGAAATTCAATAGCGTACTCGGCTACTGTGCGTGTGCCCTGGCGGATAGACATAAGTTGTTTGACTGCTGACATTGCCCAGACTGGAATGTCAAAGAACTTTTGGAAAGCATACAAATTCAAGAAAGGTTTCCCTTTCTCCCATAACGCATTGGCCCACACCAATGCTCTACCAGACAAGAGTGCTTCAGTCACTTTGAAATGCATTAGGTATCAGTTCTAGAAATATGCCCAACTGGTTAACGAACCCATGACACAGAGTAGGTTCCCCATCATATCGTTGAGGGAGTGGAGCAGTTCCTGACAGCCCTTGGAACGTATTGCACTCAGCATTAGCCCTTATCACTGGTGCTGGGTCAGGAGAGGCCACTGGTTGTTGTGCAGCCCCCTCAAGGTGTGCCGTGTGCGGTTAAAGAGTGTTTGCATCACCAAGGAAAGCTGATTGATCCTTTGATCCTGTATGTCCATCCTGGCAAGGATGCTAGGCACCTGTGGATTGCCTGTACCTTCTGAAGTCATGGCCCTTTCGTACTGTAACGGGAGACTTGCAAATAACAACTTAGTCAGGTACATGTAAAATCAGTTCCACTTTATTAAGGATCAAACACAAGAAAACTGAATATAGACACTTCCCCAGCCCTCCTGGGGATTGGGGAGGAGATCTCTTCATAGTATATTGAGCCTATATACTTCACCCTCGGCTTGACTCCTGGTGAACAGGCAATCATCAGAATCCTTCCAGATCAATAATGGGACGAGACAGGGATGTCCCCTATCTCCTATAATATTTATATTGACCCTAGAACCTCTCCTTAATCTGATACGTAAACACCCTCAGATTAGGGGTCTACCTTCTGCACCAGAGAATACGGTGGTTTCCAGCTTTGCCGATGATGTGTTGCTTACCCTCTTGTCACCGGAGGCCTCTCTCCCTCTGCTTATGGAGATTTTTGAGGAATATAGTCAATTGTCTAATTTTAGTATTAATTATAATAAATCCGAGATAATCCCATTAAATATCCCTGATTGTGTAAGAACCAGACTTCAAAGCCTTTACTCCTTTAAATGGAAAACAGATGGATTGAAATATCTGGGAGTCTTTCTTTCTCCTGATGTTCGATCTGTCCCTTTGCAGAATCTCCGCAAATTGCGCAACCAAATTACAACTTACTTTCAAAGATGGAATGGACTGTATGTTTCGTGGACCGGAAGAATAAATTTGACTAAGATGATAGTTTTACTGAAATTGCTTTATCTGTTTAAAACTCTCCCTATACAGTTCACGAACTCAAGAGATAACTAAACTCCAGTCTGCAATTAACTCCTTTGTTTGGACAAATAAAAAGCCCAGACTCGCAGCACGGAATCTTTACAGGCCTCCATCCCTGGGGAACTGGGGCTACAAGGCTCTGACCCAGTACTACAACTCTTGTGCGTTAGCCCCATTACTAGATTGCTATGAAGGGAAACTGAAAGACTGGATTAAAATTACACAGGATTCTTATCCTTCTCTGGATTTACATAATCTGTTGTGGCAAGACCCGATTCAGGCTAGACGAACATTGTCTGCACATCCTATTCTATCACATGCCTTGGATGTTTGGTCCAGAACTGGTGAGATGTTCGGGCTTTCGTCCTTTCCCTCCCCTCTTCTTTCTATATATGGCTCTATACATTTCCTGCCAGGTGTTGGGGGGGGACCTTACAAACTCTGGCAACAACAAGGGACTAGTACTCTGGCCTCTTTGGTTCCAGGAGGATCAATTCTTCCTTTTTAACACCTATGTCTCAATAAGTCTCTTCCACGATCACAATATTGGCGTTATAGACAAGTGCAACATTTTGTTGGGAATATGTTTTCAAAGGGTAATGAGTATCACCACCCTACAAGATTTGAAACATTAGTTAGCAAGGGACATTTTGAGTCAAAGACACTGTCCAAAATATGCTCCTTCTTATCTTACCCGACGACTGTGACTAAACCCTTCTATTTAACATCCTGGGAGGTGGATGTAGGAGTGACTTTCTCTGTTGAAAGATGGAACCTGATTATTTCCATGTTATATGATGCTTCACATGATTTTGCTTCGAAACAAATCAATTTCAAAATATTGTCTCTCTGGTATCGGACCCCTGACCACTTGGCACAAATCTTCCCAAATACCTCTGACAGGTACTGGCAATGTCAGGCTGCTAGAGGTACCTTTTTCCACATCTGGTGGTCATGCTTGAAAGTCAACGCCTATTGGCTGGAAGTGTGCCAGACCATCTCAACTATACTTACAGATGATCTCCCGTGTACCCCGTCACTCCTTCTCTTGGCAGTCTTCCTGGAGACTCTTCAATTCAGTGAAGCAAAGTCCTATCTATTGAAGAAAAACTCACTGTTCCTTTGTTATGGAGAGATGCTAGACCCCCTTCTTTGGACATGTGGAAAACTAGGGTAGACTCGTTTGCTGCCTTGGAGCATCTCCATGCAACAATTATGGGCAATTTGGACTCCTTTCAGTCCATCTGGTCACCGTGGATCTCCTGGAGAGGAGGTTAGACTCCTCCATAGAGTGGTGGGGCTCTGAGTCCTGGATAGGTTTTGGCTAAACAGCCTTGTCGCCATGTCACTGGACTGTTGGTATGATCCCAACCAAGCTTACTTAATTGAAATTCTGTGTTTAAAACCTAGGTCGTGGGTACATGCCCACAGATGGTCAGCCTATGTTTAAAGGTCATGATCCTTCGCTCCTCTTCACACTCCTTCCCCCTCTACCTGCCGCTTACCTTCTTTGTCACTCTCTTTTCTATCTACCTTTTCTTTCTACCCCCTGCTCTTACTCTGTCTCTTTATTTGTTCTCCACAGGAACTATGAAGCCTATGTCCTGTGAACACGAAATACTACATACCCATATATATGAGATGTATTATGTTTGATTTAGTTTTTGACTCAGTACTATATTGAGGTATATATAGAGTATGATGTGATCATTCCTTTATTATTAATGGCTCATTGCATAACATCATCTTTGTGTTATTCATATACTATCTTTTATCTCTGTAATGTTTTACTATCAATAAATAATTTAAATACAAAAAAAAAAAAAAACTGAGAAGGAATGGGAGACAGGGACGCGGAAGGGCATCACCACCACCACTAGCAATGATCCTTTGGAATTTGTGGAATTTTCAACTGCTCTAATTCATGCTGCTTCTGAGTTGCAAGGGCAGCAAGATGTTGAGGAGTAGGCCAGTGTGCCACAGACCACCATGGACACAGTGGGAATGAGGTCATCAAGCAATGTGGGACTAGCACAGGTTCCACTTGCCTGCACCAACAATACTCCTGGTCCTAGCTGTAGTGCTGATTTTGAGGCAGTAGCGGCAATAGCAGCAACATCATCCCCTGCCACAGACAGTTAAGAGAATGTGGAGGACAAGAAGAAAGAAGCCAGTCTTCTCCACCTGTTCACTCCCCCATGAAGTCATGGGCTTAGGTCTGTTTTTCTCTTGGAGCAGGCACAGTGCAGTCATCACCAATGGCACTGTGCACAATGTGTGACAAGTCAATGAAAAGGGGAAAAGAGGGAACACACCTTGGCACAACCTCCCTGTTATCACACATGAAACACAGACACCATGCCATTTATGTCAAACATGTTAAAGCCAAACACCCATCACAGAAATCAAGCACTGTTGTTACTGTACCCCCTGACTCTACAGAAAGGCAACAAGAGGTGAGGAGGAGATTAAAGAGGAGGAAGAATAGAGAAACCCATTTTTGAGAAAAAGAGAAAAGGCACTCACCAGTCGCAGAGAACCTCCAATGCTTTATTCAAATATTCATACAAAATGTTTTAACAGGCATGAATGCTCTCTGGCCATCGGCCACTATACAAAGACTGGTTGAGAATCACCACTTTGAAGTACCTCATCCCTCCCCCGTTGGCTTCCGGCGTGTGAGACCCGCTCCCGCACATCCGGGTCGACGCATCCGTGATGTCACAGGAGCGTTACCTCTCAGTCCGGTCGCCATGGAAATGTAAATAAATCTTACACTAAATTTAACATAGAGAATATCGGGATGCACACAGATATGCTTCCACTACAAAAATATATTAGCTGATTAACATTTGTTGGAACAAATGTTGGATACCAGGTCATCAAGGTGCATCTGAGGATATTCCATCCCACAGAATATGCTAAGATGCTGGCAGGGAGAGTCCATCATTACTGTCAGCTAGTTGTCATGTGTCCTTAGCTGGGTCTGGAGAAATGGTATAGTGACAGCAGCAGTACTTGGGTTCTGGTGTCATGGTGTTTGGATACAGTTGTGCATGATGTTATTTACCAAACACACTGTGCAGTTGCTAATTAGATCCACAATTCCTGCTTTCAAGGGAAAAATGTCTATTCTAATAAAAACACCATGATTTTGGAGGAGGGGCAGGTGGTGAAGAATTATTGGCCAACTTCTTCTTTTCTCCACATAGACTGGGGGCTACTTATTGTGCTGCTACTGCTTCAGGCGCATCACTGGAGCCAGTCGTGACAAGTGGAATCTTCGTCATCCATCACCCATGTTACTGCTATTGTTAATCCCATTCCCTTTCAGCTGCATAATCATCCTGTTGCTTCAACAACTCAGCAGCAAGAACAGCAGTTGCAAATTCCGCAATTATGGACTCAGGAAGACACTTGACTATGGCCAATGGCCACTGGCCAACATGATCTGCTGGCATTAGCCCAGCAGGACATTTTTATTGTGCTTTGAAAAAAAAAATAAAAAAAACAGTCCTACAAAAAAAAAAAAAAAAGCAATTTTTTGGGGTTTGTTTCTAACAAGTCTAAATCCTACAAATCAATGTTTCCTTAGGGTTTGTGCCTCTAACAAATCATCCTCTACAACATACTCTATCAAACCAAGTATCAGTCCACCCCAGTGGCAGCTTATGTCAGGGGGTTCCTGTCTCTATCACTTTACATTTACACAGGCAGACACCCTCCTTTGACCCCTTTTATACCATGTCTTATTGGTTTTTTAATTCTATTTAATATTTATTTTCATTTTCATGCCCCTTTTATACAATGCCTTTGGGAAATAAAATAATATTTGTTATGTGTTGTGTGTAATTTAAATGTTCCCTTTGATTTCCATAGCATGAGCTAGACGAAAAAAGCAGAAAAATCAGCACTTTTCGCTGGAAATAATTGCCAAGTGGAAAGTGCCATTCTTCGACGATTTCAGTTTGAAGGGAAAATTTTCACCCATCCCTACTCCATGGACCATTTGCAGTTGGAGACCAAGTTGGCCCAGCTCAGGACTTGTCTCCAGATGGTCTTCTTGTTTGCCCCCTAATCGCTGACTCCTTGGGGAACAGGATTTTCTCCCTCTCCAGTATGGTGTGTGTAGGACCCTGTTTTACTCAAATGTGTATTTGGGGTCCCTCAGCCTCTCTTCATCACCAGCACCCTGGGATGTGTCTGAACTTAGGCTTTCAGGGCCCTGCTGCGATGTCACTGGCTGTGTGGAGTGCTCCCCATACAATAACCCTCATCCCACTGGCAGTTCTTCCCCTAATCTGTGTTTTAATTTTTTTACACTGTATGTGTTTCATCAGAGTTTTTGTACTAATGAGATCACCCAGAATGATGTCACTGATTATCTTTTTTCTAGTCCAGTCCTTGGATGGAACCTGAAAGGCAGCTATAGACACTGCAGCTGTTGGGGAGTACAATTCCCATATTCCTGAGACTGGAGATAACGAGAACCGTAATCTCCAACAGCTGGGGGGCCAGAGTTTGCATATTCCTGCTGTAATGGGTAGAGATACCAAAATGTTTGAGTATTTGGATAAGTCATGTAAGTAAGAAGGAGTGAAGGATGACAACCATAAACTTTTTGAGAGTAAATTAACGTTTATAAGACTGATATGTCTGGTGACTTTGCTTCTGATGGAGTTTGGTGTTGGCAGTAGCTATTCTTGATAGTGCCCAGTGATTTATTTAATACATTATAAAAACCAGGATCATACTGTATGGTCCTATGTAAGGTTTGAAGACTATAAATGTGTCTCCTAGGATGAATATTGTATATAACAAATATATGGAAAAAACAAGTATATGTAGTTATTGTCTGTAACAAATATATGAAGGAAAAAATTGAAGAATATGTAGTTATTGTCTGTAACAAATTTAAGAAAAAAAATCAGTATATGTAGTTACCTGCCAGGGATGGAAATGGTTGAGTATTTGTTCTTTAGTGGACGTTGTTTCTTTTTTCCATATGTTAGATATCACCTTATGTAATGCATGTGCCACTGCATAGACTGCAACATAAACACTGTATGTGATCCGAAAATTATCAGTATCATATCGTGTACTTTCCAAAGTATTCACATCAACCTCCTCGCATATTAAATCTCTAGAACAGTATTTAAATGAGTCATATATTCTCTTAAAAAGGTCATTATTTGAAGTCCTGAATTGGGTCACGTTCCACAGGTCATTTTTCAGGCCAGAAATGCCTCTTTTCTGCACTACAAACATCAAGGAGCCATTCAAATGATGCAGAGGAACGAAATCTGGAACAACATCTGGAGCAAATGTTAGAACAACAGAGAAAACAAATACTTTCTTATGTGTTGCGTCCCATACATTACTTGTAAGTAAATGGATGAAATATCCAAAATTACTATAAATAATAATTACTGTGGAAACTGATTTACTGATTATAGTAACAACAGAATCTGTTTTATATTTATCTGACATTGAAAAATCCACATCAAACTCCACACAAATTCCATTTTGGACCAACTGGTTCTTCAGAATCCCACTGGACTGCAGGCTGCTGTCATCATCTGAAGTAACAATGCCGACCCAAGTCCAACCAAAGTATTTGAGCAGCTGTATAATGGCATAATGGTGGGACAACTGGTTGGGAACAGTGCGGAAGAATGAGGGGAATAGGGCTCTGTCAGAGAAGGCAGGATCCATTGCTCCATAGCTGATCTGCAGAAAAAAATATTAAATTAATAGCAATATTGACACGGTGTTGCCCGTGTGGTTAATCAAACATTCATTGTTCAGTCTTTTTAGCTCCAAAAACGGTGTGCAACAAATTGAAAAGCACTGTGTTATATAACTCTCTATCAGTGAATGCATTGTGAGCGTACGCATGTGAATGCGCGCATGTGTGGGAGAGAGCATGTGTGTGTGTGTGTGTGTGTGTGTGTAAGCATGTCAGAGCACGTTTGATCAACACAGTATGAGAGTGAGCATGTGTGAACATATTAGCGTGTGTGAGAGAAAGCACGTGTGTGAGCATGTGACAGCTTGTGTGTATTGCATATAGCTTATTGCGTGTATTGTATTGTGTATTGCCTGTAGTAGTGTTTGGCATATAGCATTTTGTGCATAAAGTTTGGAGTTTTGTGTATAACAATTAGGCAATAGCGTTTGGCATATTGCGTATCGCTATTGGCATGTTTCATTTTCACATAGCATTTGGAGTTTTGTGTATACAGGATTTTGAATAGAGCATTTGGCATGTAGTGTATAGTGTTTTGTGTATGGTGTTTGGTATGTCATGTATGGTGTATATCATTTGGCATATTGCATATAGCTTTTGGTGTATTACATTTTGCATATAACATATGTAGTGTTGAGCGAGCATGATCGGCCGAAGCTCGGTTCGGCTCGAGCATCGCTCTGCTCGGCACATGGCGGTACTCGTACGAGTACCGCATGTGCTCGACCGCCATGTTCGGGTCTCCTCCCCGCACGTTTCGCGGCTGCTGCGCAGCCAATAAACGTGCAGGGAGGCTCTGACATCAGTGTAATGCCAGCAGCCATGTTGGCTGCTGGCATTACACTGATTGGCTGGCCAGAACCCGTGATCGGGTGCTGTATAGCACCTGACCAGCGAGTTCGGCTCAGTCTTAGCCAGGGAGAGATGAGGATAGGAAGGGAAAGTCAGTGTAGGGAGAAGAAAAGCAATTGTGAAAAAAAAAAAAAGACCCAAAAGTCCTTTTTAGGACTACTGTGTGTGGGGGCAGCAGTTTATTTTGTGTGGGGGGGCAGAGAAAAAAAAAAAAAAACTTCATATATTCTGTTTAGTGTGCAAAGTTGCAGATTAGAGCACATTCTGTTTAGTGTGCAAAGTTGCAGATTAGAGCACATTCTGTTCAGTGTGCAAAGTTGCAGATTAGCAGCACATTCTTTTTAGTGTGCAAAGTTGCAGATTAGAGCACATTCTGTTTAGTGTGCAAAGTTTCAGAATAGGAAAACATTCTGTTTAGTGTGCAAAGTTTCAGAATAGGAAAACATTCTGTTAAGTCTTCAAACTGTAAAATATCAAAGTCACATATTCCATTCACTGTGCGTAGCCGCAGTTAAGAAGCAAATTCTGTTTACTGTGCAAAGTTTCAGAATAGGAAAACATTCTGTTAAGTCTTCAAACTGTAAAATATCAAAGTCACATATTCCATTCACTGTGCGTCGCCGCAGTTAAGAAGCAAATTCTGTTTACTGTGCAAAGTTTCAGAATAGGAAAACATTCTGTTAAGTCTTCAAACTGTAAAATATCAAAGTCACATATTCCATTCACTGTGCGTAGCCGCAGTTAAGAAGCAAATTCTGTTTACTGTGCAAAGTTTCAGAATAGGAAAACATTCTGTTAAGTCTTCAAACTGTAAAATATCAAAGTCACATATTCCATTCACTGTGCGTCGCCGCAGTTAAGAAGCAAATTCTGTTTAGTGTGCAAAGTTTCAGAATAGGAAAACATTCTGTTAAGTCTTCAAACTGTAAAATATCAAAGTCACATATTCCATTCACTGTGCGTCGCCGCAGTTAAGAAGCAAATTCTGTTTACTGTGCAAAGTTTCAGAATAGGAAAACATTCTGTTAAGTCTTCAAACTGTAAAATATCAAAGTCACATATTCCATTCACTGTGCGTCGCCGCAGTTAAGAAGCAAATTCTGTTTACTGTGCAAAGTTTCAGAACAGGAAAACATTCTGTTAAGTCTTCAAACTGTAAAATATCAAAGTCACATATTCCATTCACTGTGCGTCGCCGCAGTTAAGAAGCAAATTCTGTTTACTGTGCAAAGTTTCAGAATAGGAAAACATTCTGTTAAGTCTTCAAACTGTAAAATATCAAAGTCACATATTCCATTCACTGTGCGTCGCCGCAGTTAAGAAGCAAATTCTGTTTACTGTGCAAAGTTTCAGAATAGGAAAACATTCTGTTAAGTCTTCAAACTGTAAAATATCAAAGTCACATATTCCATTCACTGTGCGTAGCCGCAGTTAAGAAGCAAATTCTGTTTACTGTGCAAAGTTTCAGAATAGGAAAACATTCTGTTAAGTCTTCAAACTGTAAAATATCAAAGTCACATATTCCATTCACTGTGCGTCGCCGCAGTTAAGAAGCAAATTCTGTTTACTGTGCAAAGTTTCAGAATAGGAAAACATTCTGTTAAGTCTTCAAACTGTAAAATATCAAAGTCACATATTCCATTCACTGTGCGTCGCCGCAGTTAAGAAGCAAATTCTGTTTACTGTGCAAAGTTTCAGAATAGGAAGACATTCTGTTAAGTCTTCAAACTGTAAAATATCAAAGTCACATATTCCATTCACTGTGCGTCGCCGCAGTTAAGAAGCAAATTCTGTTTACTGTGCAAAGTTTCAGAATAGGAAAACATTCTGTTAAGTCTTCAAACTGTAAAATATCAAAGTCACATATTCCATTCACTGTGCGTCGCCGCAGTTAAGAAGCACATTCTGTTTACTTTGCAAAGTTTCAGAATAGGAAAACATTCTGTTAAGTCTTCAAACTGTAAAATATCAAAGTCACATATTCCATTCACTGTGCGTAGCCGCAGTTAAGAAGCAAATTCTGTTTACTGTGCAAAGTTTCAGAATAGGAAAACATTCTGTTAAGTCTTCAAACTGTAAAATATCAAAGTCACATATTCCATTCACTGTGCGTCGCCGCAGTTAAGAAGCAAATTCTGTTTACTGTGCAAAGTTTCAGAATAGGAAAACATTCTGTTAAGTCTTCAAACTGTAAAATATCAAAGTCACATATTCCATTCACTGTGCGTAGCCGCAGTTAAGAAGCAAATTCTGTTTACTGTGCAAAGTTTCAGAATAGGAAAACATTCTGTTAAGTCTTCAAACTGTAAAATATCAAAGTCACATATTCCATTCACTGTGCGTCGCCGCAGTTAAGAAGCAAATTCTGTTTACTGTGCAAAGTTTCAGAATAGGAAAACATTCTGTTAAGTCTTCAAACTGTAAAATATCAAAGTCACATATTCCATTCACTGTGCGTCGCCGCAGTTAAGAAGCAAATTCTGTTTACTGTGCAAAGTTTCAGAATAGGAAAACATTCTGTTAAGTCTTCAAACTGTAAAATATCAAAGTCACATATTCCATTCACTGTGCGTCGCCGCAGTTAAGAAGCAAATTCTGTTTACTGTGCAAAGTTTCAGAACAGGAAAACATTCTGTTAAGTCTTCAAACTGTAAAATATCAAAGTCACATATTCCATTCACTGTGCGTCGCCGCAGTTAAGAAGCAAATTCTGTTTACTGTGCAAAGTTTCAGAATAGGAAAACATTCTGTTAAGTCTTCAAACTGTAAAATATCAAAGTCACATATTCCATTCACTGTGCGTCGCCGCAGTTAAGAAGCAAATTCTGTTTACTGTGCAAAGTTTCAGAATAGGAAAACATTCTGTTAAGTCTTCAAACTGTAAAATATCAAAGTCACATATTCCATTCACTGTGCGTAGCCGCAGTTAAGAAGCAAATTCTGTTTACTGCGCAAAGTTTCAGAATAGGAAAACATTCTGTTAAGTCTTCAAACTGTAAAATATCAAAGTCACATATTCCATTCACTGTGCGTCGCCGCAGTTAAGAAGCACATTCTGTTTACTGTGCAAAGTTGCAGATTTGCAGCACATATTCCGTGTAATATGAAGAAGGCGGGTAAAAAGGGACGGGGAAGTGGACGTGATCCTGATAGTTCAGGGCGCGGGTCAGGACACGTAGAAACTGCGCCTGGTGCCAGAGCACAAGACAGAAAGACATCCACCATACCTAGCTTCATGTCTCATTTTACAGGGCGTCGCAGGACATCACTCTCGAGGTCCGACCACTGCGAACAGGTGGTCGGTTGGATGTCAGCTGATACTGCTTCCAGTCGGTTAAGCACCACCCTGTCTTCCACCAAGTCCACTCTCAGTAGCCAAGAGTCTGGTCAACATAATCCTCACTCTGATCATCCTTCCTCCCACCATAGAGGATCTGGTCAAAGAAGTGATCCCACACTGGGATATAGTGAGGAGCTCGTCTCATCACCAATCCTTAATTTGAACCTCTCTCCAAGCACGCTTGCAGAGGAACATGACATCTTGTGCCCTGATTCACAACCTCTAGAGGGTACCCAATCACAAGAAGATGACAGAGGTGAACGGCATTTAAGGTCAAAGGAAGTGGATGATGATGATGATGAGACACAGTTGCCATTAAATCAACCACTATTACTGTCTCAAGACCTTGATGAGGAGGATGATATACAGTTGTCAATGACTGAGTATGTGGTGGGATCAAGACATGAGGAGGATGATCAGAGTGAGGAAGTGGAGGAGGACTTGGTGGACGATGAGGTGACTGACCCCACCTGGGAAGGTGGAGAGCCGAGCGATGACAGCAGTCCTGAGGGTGAGCCACCTGCAGCACCGCAACAGGCTGGAAGAGGCAGTGGTGTGGCTACAGAAAGAAGGCGGACCGCACCAAACCGGCCCGCAAATGTTCCACGGAGCACCCCCTTGCGTAAATCTCCCTTGCCAAGGGGTAGGTGTTCCGCGGTATGGCGTTTTTTTAAGGAAAGTGCGGACGACAAAAGAATTGTAGTTTGCAACCTGTGCCACACCAGAATGAGCCGAGGCATGAACACTAGAAACTTCACCACCACCAGCATGATCCGACACATGGCATCCAAGCACCGTAATAAGTGGGAGGAATGCCTGGATCGCCCAACTGTGTCTGCAGGCCACACCACTGCCTCCTCTTCCCCTGTTTTCGGTGCCGGCCAATCGCCTGTCGAAGGCGCAGGCCCGCATACCTCCCGCCCTGCACCTGTACCATCTGAAGCACCATCAGCGACCACATCCTCTTCCCTGTCCCAGCACAGCGTCCAAATGTCGTTACCCCAGGCATTTGAGCGCAAGCGAAAATACCCAGCCACCCACCCACAGGCCATAGCACTAACCTCACACCTTTCCAAATTACTGGCCATCGAAATGCTGCCATTTAGGCTTGTGGAGACTGAGTCCTTCCGCAGCCTGATGGCAGCAGCTGTCCCTCGGTACGCAGTCCCCAGCCGCCACTACTTTTCCCGGTGTGCCGTCCCCGCCTTACACCACCATGTGTCCCGTAACATCACCCGTGCCCTGACCAACGCAGTTACTGGGAAGGTCCACTTAACGACTGACACATGGACAAGTGCTTGTGGCCAGGGACGCTACATTTCCCTGACGGCACACTGGGTGAATGTCGTGGAGGCTGGGAGCGACTCGGACCCTGGGATGGCACAGGTGCTACCCACGCCGAGGATTGCGGGCCCTACCTCCATCAGGGTTTCTGCCAGCACCTACGTTATTGGCTCCTCCTCCTCCGTTTCAACCTCCGAATTCTCTGCGCGCAGCGCCACTCACCCATCAGCCGGTAGCTGGAAGCAGTGTAGCACTACAGTGGGGAAGCGTCAACAGGCCATGCTGAAGCTGACCTGCCTTGGGGACAAACAGCACACGGCCTCAGAGCTGTTGCAGGGGATTAGTCACCAGACCGAGCAGTGGCTCTCGCCACTCAACCTGCAACCAGGCATGGTTGTGTGTGATAATGGGCGTAACTTGGTGGCGGCTTTGGAGCTCGGCAAGCTCACACACGTACCATGCCTAGCGCATGTATTTAATTTAGTGGTTCAGCGATTTCTAAAAACCTACCCCAATTTGCATGATCTCTTGACCAAGGTGCGCCCCGTGTGTGCACATTTCCGTAAGTCATCAACAGCTTCAGCCGGCCTGTTGAAGCTGCAGCAGCGCTTACAATTGCCAGCTCACCGGCTGCTGTGTGACGTGAGCACGCGCTGGAACTCCACCTTCCACATGTTGGCCCGGCTTTGTGAGCAGCAGAGGGCAGTAGTGGAGTACCAGCTGTTACACGGTCGTCGCCTCTCCGTTCAACTTCCTCTAATCAGAAGTGAGGAGTGGGAATGGATGTCAGACCTCTGTGAGGTTTTACGCAATTTTGAGGAATCGACACAGATGGTGAGCGGCGATAACGCTATTATCAGTGTAACCATCCCACTTCTGTGTCTACTGAAACGCTCGCTGCTCACAATTAAAACCGACGCTTTGCATGTGGAAGAGGTGGAAATGGGGGAGGAAGAGCTTACACAAGGTGATAGCCAGAGCACCCTCACTTCGTCTTCTCAGCGACAATTGGAGGAGGCGGAGGAGGAGGAGGAGGAGGAGGAAGACACGGTTGCCTCCGCTACAGAGGGTAGCCATGGAACTTTAGTTCCATCTCTTCAGCGTGGGTGGGCAGAAGAGGAGGAAGAGGATGAGGAGATTGAGAGTCATCCTCCTGTTGAGGACAGCGAAATCTTGCCTGTTGGTACTCTGGCACACATGGCTGACTTTATGTTAGGCTGCCTTTCCCGTGACCCACGCGTTATACGCATTTTAGACAACACGGATTACTGGGTGTTCACCCTTCTGGACCCCCGCTACAAAGAGAATTTCTCATCTCTCATTCCTCCGGTGGAGAGGACAAGCAAAATGGTGCAATACCAGAAGGTTCTTGTCGAAAAATTGCTCCAAAATTTTCCATCTGACAACGCTGGCGGCAGAGTACGTGCTACCTTGGCCAACCGAGAAGGGGAGAAAAGGGGAGCACACAGCAGTTCCGAGAAAGGCAGGGAAACACTCTCCAAGGCGTGGGACACCTTCATGACACCCCGCCAGCACCCTCACCCTGATGCGCAGCCTAGTGTCACAAGGAGGGAAAAGTTTTGGAAGATGGTGAAGGAGTACGTAGCAGACCGTGTCAGCGTCCTCAATGATCCCTCTGTGCCTTACAACTACTGGGTGTCCAAGCTGGACACGTGGTATGAACTGGCACTCTACGCCTTGGAGGTGCTGGCCTGCCCTGCCGCCAGCGTTCTGTCTGAGCGGGTATTTAGTGCTGCTGGTGGCATCATAACAGATAAGCGTATCCGCCTTTCCACCGACAATGCTGATAGGTTGACACTTATAAAAATGAACAAGGCCTGGATTTCCCCTGACTTCTCCACTCCACTGGAGGAAAGCCCCGGGGGAACATAAACTCACTTTACATATATTATTTACAATGATGGGAATACTCTGTATTCCCATTCACCCCTTCCACCCAAAAAACGGGTATATGGTTGACTCTTAATCTTCTCATCCTCCTCCTCCTCTTCCATATGCCCTGTGATATAATTTTTATATAGGGCCAGCTCACCAGCGGGCCCTGTTTGACAATTTTTGTATAGGTCAGCTCACCAGCGGGCCTTCTCATATAATATTTTATTGGGTCAGCTCTCTAGCGGGCCCTCTCATATAATGTTTTATAGCGTCAGCTCACTAGCGGGCCTTCGCATATAATGTTTAGGATGGTCAGCTCCGCAGCAGACCCTCACCTATAATGTTTTGGATGGTCGGCTCAGCGCACATTTCCTTCTTAATCATGGCCCCAGTTCAGAAAAATCGAGGAAATTTTTGGGAGAATTTGCCTTTGCGCACGTTTCCCTCTTAATCATGGCCTCAGTTCAGAAAAATCAAGGAAATTTTTGGGAGAATTTGCCTCTGCGCACGTTTCCCTCTTAATCATGGCCTCAGTTCAGAAAAATCAAGGAAATTTTTGGGAGAATTTGCCTCTGCGCACGTTTCCCTCTTAATCATGGCCTCAGTTCAGAAAAATCGAGGACATTTTTGGGAGAATTTGCAGATGATATACAAGTAAATATACAGCAAATACTGTTTGGTAACAATTTTTCGCCTAAAGTCGTTTTTATCTTCCTTTTTGTGTGTTTTACGGTCAGTCTGTAAAAATGGCGTACTACGGGCGAAAGATCGTTCCCAGCAGCGATGTTGGAGTCCAAGATGCATCCAGACATCCTCCCTATGCTGTCCCTGAACCATTTCTGTGGTGTTTCCATCCTTTTCTGCCCTTTTCCTATGGACCAGGCACCCTCCCCTCATCAGAGCAGGGGGTGCCTGGTGTAATGCTCTAGTCCTCCCATTGA
Source organism: Rhinophrynus dorsalis (assembly GCA_037306005.1). Lineage (NCBI taxonomy): Eukaryota > Metazoa > Chordata > Amphibia > Anura > Rhinophrynidae > Rhinophrynus > Rhinophrynus dorsalis. Next base: position 7,673 of record JBBDGT010000170.1, on the reverse strand, counting down.
CTTCAATGGGGCTCGGGTGCTCGGCCGAGCACTCGAGCCTCCGGGGGCGCTCGGTCAGAGCACCTGAACACCCGAGCATTGGGGTGCTCGCTCATCACTAAACATATGCCATATTCTGTATAGCATTTTGCGTATAGCGTTTTGTGAATAGCGTTTCGCATAAAGCATTTGGAGTTTGGAGTATAACTTTTGTCATATAGAGTTAGGAGAATGGCGTATAGCATTTGGAGTTTTGTGTATAGCATTTTGTGTATAGCATTTGGCTTTTTGTATATAGTGTTTTGTGTATTGCATTTTGAATTTTTTGTACAGAATTTTGTGTATAGCGTTTGTCATTTCATGCATAGTGTACTGGGTATAGCGTTTGTCATTATGTTTAAGACATTTAGCGAATTGCATATATCGTATCATTTTGTCATATAGCGTTTGTCACATGAGATTTGCTGTATTGTATATTGCATTTAGAGTATTCTGTATAGCATTTGACATTTTGTGTATAGGTTTAAGTGTAGTATTCGGTGTATTGTGTATAACATTTGGAGTATAGCGTGTTGTGTTTCATGTATAGCTTTTTGTGTATGTTGTTTCACATATGTATGTATGTATCTTTAGTTGTATAGCACCCTACATGTACACAGCGCTTTATAGTGTATGTATGTATGTATGTATCTTTATTTATATAGCGCCATACATGTACGCAGCGCTTTATAGTGTATGTATGTATGTATCTTTATATAGCGCCATGCATGTACGCAGCGCTTTATAGTGTATGTATGTATGTATCTTTATTTATACAGCGCCATACATGTACGCAGCGCTTTATAGTGTACTAGCAGTTTGGGACGGCGTTGCCCGTCATGTTATGCAGGAAATGTTTCTTTTTTTTAAAATAAATGTTATGATAGTGAATTATAGTGTAGGGTGTACCTGTCAGAAAGGTACACACAGTGATAGACAGAGACACATGCAACACACACATATACACACACATGCACTGACAACACAAACAGTGACACACAGCTGCAAATCAGAACATAAATACATACAGTGTGAGCAGTGTAAGTAACATACCTCCCAACATTTCATATGGCCAAAGAGGGACACTTGTGTTTTCGGTGGTGTTACTGGGGGCGTGGCTGGTGGTGTATTTTAGAGAATTTTTAACCCTTTGAGTGCCAGGGGGTAAGCAATGCATTGCATCCCCTCTGGCATTGAAATGGTTAAGTTACTCTTTCTGTAAGTGAATGATTTAGAAGAAGATGAAAGTATTTTTTTACACAGACTAATTTAACAGATATATACAGAAGTTTATTCCCACATTACTGTGGGTTTTATTGATGTGGAGCAATCTGATACACTGGTATATACACCACACAATGTGATCTCCTAAATAGAGGAGCAGAGGGATTTGGGTGTCAAACAGGGACTGTCCCTCCTATACTGTATAGTGCCAGTCCTTATACACAGACACATGCAGACTGTATACTATACAGCAGAGGTTCTCAGCCCATGCCCTCAGCGACCACTAACAGGCCAGGACTTAGGAATTTCACTGCTAGAACACAAGTGTGTTGATCAGAGGCTCAGTCATATTGATTAACTCACCTGTGCTCTTAAAAGGAAATTCTAAAATCCTGGCCTGTTAATAGACACTGAGGGCACAGATTGAGAACCACTGCTATACAGTGCCAGACCATTGTAGAGAATTTTTAACCCTTTGAGTGCCAGGGGGTAAGCAATGCATTGCATCTCCTCTGGCACTGAAATGGTTAAGTTACTCTTTCTGTAAGTGAATGATTTAGAAGAAGATGAAAGTATTTTTTTACACAGACTAATTTAACAGATATATACAGAAGTTTATACCCACATTACCGTGGGTTTTACTGATGTGAAGCAATCTGATACACTTGTACATTAGGCTGACCAGACCTCACCTTTAACCAGTGACACATATGAAAAATGCATACTGCAGGGCTGCTTTGATTTTGGTGCACTCCTGAAATATGCTTATTTCCTATGTGTCCCCGGTTAAAGGTGAGATCTGGTCAGCCTACTGTATATACACCACACCGTGTGATCTCCTAAATAGAGGAGCAGAGGGATTTGGGTGTCAAACAGGAACTGTCCCTTCTATACTGTATAGTGCCAGTCCTTATACACAGACTGTATACTATACAATGCCAGACCATATATAAATAGTTTGTCATACATGCTATACAGTGAGCTATGTACAGCATGGAGATGATTGCAGGAACTGGCACCTCTACTTACAGACAGACTGACAAACAACCTGCTCTCTTTCTCTCTCTTTGTGCAATATATAAATACAGTCACATCCATGTCTCTGCCATTTACCAGCTCAGCTGAAGCCTTGCTCTGCACTGCCTGATCACCTCTCTGCCGTTGTTTCCACTTTCTCAGCAAGCCAGTATCCTCCTGCTGATTGTTTAGAAATCAGCTCACTTGTAGTAATTAGCAGAGCTGTGTAGGCTCAAAGACAGGGAATGAAGAAGCTGCATAATACAGATTGGACCATGGCCTTCCAGCTGTAGCTTGAACATTGTTCCCATCATCCTCAGCGTGCGTGTGTGTATATGTGTGTATGTGTCTGCTAGTGTGTGTGTGGGAGGGCATGTGCATGTGTCTGTGGTGTAGGAGTGTGTGGCAGCCATTTTTTTTTTCAGCCTTAGATAGTGGTGGGCGGGCTGGATAGTGGGGGCAGGCCAAAAATCACACTCCCACAGAATCACCCAATGGCAGCAGTAATCCTTTTTACTGCCGCCCCTGGGTGTGTTTTGCCAGGCACAAAGTCTTCTTTTATATATATAGATGTATGTATGTATCTTTATTTATATAGCGCCATGCATGTACGCAGCGCTTTATAGTGTATGTATGTATGTATCTTTATTTATATAGCGCCATGCATGTACGCAGCGCTTTATAGTGTATGTATGTATGTATCTTTATTTATATAGCGCCATGCATGTACGCAGCGCTTTATAGTGTATGTATGTATGTATCTTTATTTATATAGTGCCATGCATGTACACAGCGCTTTATAGTGTATGTATGTATCTTTATTTATACAGCGCCATACATGTACACAGCGCTTTACAGAAGCTGAAATAATACAATTCAAAAAAACAGAACAGGGTTAAGTGCATTAAGCTAAAGTGCGATCATTGCATTATTTTTTGGGGAAGTGCAGCAAGGGACACATACACTGGGAAAGGGAACCTGCCCAAGGAGCTTATAATCTAATTAGAGTTTATGATGACACACAGAGACAGTGGGAGGAGGATTATAAGTGCAGGTACAAGGAGTGGTGAAGGAAGTGCAGAAAGATTCTGATGTCACTATCAGTGTACAAGAGGAGGATACTGCTATTGCGATGCCTCCTTGAGCAGGTGGGTTTTGAGGAGATGCTTGTAAGTGATGATTGTGGATGATTGGCCAATGGTTATAGGGAGGGCATTCCCAGAGTCCAGGGGCAGCCAGTGAGAAAGCTTGTAGACGAGATATGTCTCGAGTTGTGTAGGGAGAGGACAGGAAGAACCCTTGAGAAGACCGTAGGGGACGGGAAGGGGTGTAGCAGGAGATAAGAGCAGAAATGTAAGCGGGTGTTGAAGAACAGAGAGACTTACAGGAGAGGAGGAGAATCTTGTAAGAAATACAATACTTTATAGGGAGCCAATTGAGGGATTTCAGGAGGAGATGAGATGGCAGTAGTGATGATCGAGCACCCCAATGCTCGGGTGTTCGGGTGCTCTGACCGAGCACCCCCGGAGGCTCGAGTGCTCGGCCGAGTACCCGAGCCCCATTGAAGTCAATGGGAGGACTCGAGCATTACACCAGGCACCCCCTGCTCTGATGAGGGGAGGGTGCCTGGTCCATAGGAAAAGGGCAGAAAATGATGGAAACATCACAGAAATGGTTCAGGGACAGCATAGGGAGGATGTCTGGATGCATCTTGGACTCCAACATCGCTGCTGGGAACCATGTTTCGCCCGTAGTACGCCATTTTTACAGACTGACCGTAAAACACACAAAAAGGAAGATAAAAACCACTTTAGGCGAAAAATTGTTACCAAACAGTATTTGCTGTATATTTACTGGTATATCATCTGCAAATTCTGCAAAAAATTTCATCGATTTTTCGGAACTGGGGCCATGATTAAGAGGGAAACGTGCGCAGAGGCAAATTCTGCAAAAAATTTCCTCGATTTTTCTGAACTGGGGCCATGATTAAGAGGGAAACGTGCGCAGAGGCAAATTCTGCAAAAAATTTCCTCGATTTTTCTGAACTGGGGCCATGATTAAGAGGGAAACGTGCGCAGAGGCAAATTCTGCCAAAAATTTCCTTGATTTTTCTGAACTGGGGCCATGATTAAGAGGGAAACGTGCGCTGAGCCGACCATCTAAAACATTATGGGTGAGGGTCTGCTGCGGAGCTGACCATCCTAAACATTATATGCGAAGGCCCGCTAGTGAGCTGACGCTATAAAACATTACATGAGAGGGCCCGCTAGAGAGCTGACCCAATAAAACATCATATGAGAAGGCCCGCTGGTGAGCTGGCCCTATATAAAAATAATATCAGAGGGCCCGCTGGTGAGCTGGCCCTATATAAAAATTATATCACAGGGCCCGCTGGTGAGCTGGCCCTATATAAAAATTGTATCGGCCCGCTGGTGAGCTGGCCCTATATAAAAATTGTATCAGAGGGGCCGCTGGTGAGCTGGCCCTATATAAAAATTGTATCAGAGGGCATATGGAAGAGGAGGAGGAGGATGAGAAGATTAAGAGTCAACCATATACCCGTTTTTTGGGTGGAAGGGTTGAATGGGAATACAGAGTATTCCCATCATTGTAAATAACATATCTAAAGTGACTTTATGTTCACCCGGGGCTTTCCTCCAGTGGAGTGGAGAAGTCAGAAGTGTCAACCTATCAGCATTTTCGGTGGAAAGGCGGATACGCTTATCTGTTATGATGCCACCAGCAGCACTAAATACCCGCTCAGACAGAACGCTGGCGGCAGGACAGGCCAGCACCTCCAAGGCGTAGAGTGCCAGTTCATACCACGTGTCCAGTTTGGACACCCAGTAGTTGTAAGGCACAGAGGGATCATTGAGGACGCTGACACGGTCTGCTACGTACTCCTTCACCATCTTCCAAAACTTTTCCCTCCTTGTGACACTAGGCTGCGCATCAGGGTGAGGGTGCTGGCGGGGTGTCATGAAGGTGTCCCACGCCTTGGAGAGTGTTGCCCTGCCTTTGTCGGAACTGCTGTGTGCTCCCCTTTTCTCCCCTTCTCGGTTGGCCAAGGTAGCACGTACTCTGCCGCCAGCGTTGTCAGATGGAAAATTCTGGAGCAATTTTTCCACAAGAACCTTCTGGTATTGCACCATTTTGCTTGTCCTCTCCACCGGAGGAATGAGAGATGAGAAATTCTCTTTGTAGCGGGGGTCCAGAAGGGTGAACACCCAGTAATCCGTGTTGTCTAAAATGCGTATAACGCGTGGGTCACGGGAAAGGCAGCCTAACATAAAGTCAGCCATGTGTGCCAGAGTACCAACAGGCAAGATTTCGCTGTCCTCAACAGGAGGATGACTCTCAATCTCCTCATCCTCTTCCTCCTCTTCTGCCCACCCACGCTGAAGAGATGGAACTAAAGTTCCATGGCTACCCTCTGTAGCGGAGGCAACCGTGTCTTCCTCCTCCTCCTCCTCCTCCTCCGCCTCCTCCAATTGTCGCTGAGAAGACGAAGTGAGGGTGCTCTGGCTATCACCTTGTGTAAGCTCTTCCTCCCCCATTTCCACCTCTTCCACATGCAAAGCGTCGGTTTTAATTGTGAGCAGCGAGCGTTTCAGTAGACACAGAAGTGGGATGGTTACACTGATAATAGCGTTATCGCCGCTCACCATCTGTGTCGATTCCTCAAAATTGCGTAAAACCTCACAGAGGTCTGACATCCATTCCCACTCCTCACTTCTGATTAGAGGAAGTTGAACGGAGAGGCGACGACCGTGTAACAGCTGGTACTCCACTACTGCCCTCTGCTGCTCACAAAGCCGGGCCAACATGTGGAAGGTGGAGTTCCAGCGCGTGCTCACGTCACACAGCAGCCGGTGAGCTGGCAATTGTAAGCGCTGCTGCAGCTTCAACAGGCCGGCTGAAGCTGTTGATGACTTACGGAAATGTGCACACACGCGGCGCACCTTGGTCAAGAGATCATGCAAATTGGGGTAGGTTTTTAGAAATCGCTGAACCACTAAATTAAATACATGCGCTAGGCATGGTACATGTGTGAGCTTGCCGAGCTCCAAAGCCGCCACCAAGTTACGCCCATTATCACACACAACCATGCCTGGTTGCAGGTTGAGTGGCGAGAGCCACTGCTCGGTCTGGTGACTAATCCCCTGCAACAGCTCTGAGGCCGTGTGCTGTTTGTCCCCAAGGCAGATCAGCTTCAGCACGGCCTGTTGACGCTTCCCCACTGCAGTGCTACACTGCTTCCAGCTACTGGCTGATGGGTGAGTGGCGCTGCGCGCAGAGAATTCGGAGGTGGGAACGGAGGAGGAGGAGGAGCCAATAACGTAGGTGCTGGCGGAAACCCTGATGGAGGTAGGGCCCGCAATCCTCGGCGTGGGTAGCACCTGTGCCATCCCAGGGTCCGAGTCGCTCCCAGCCTCCACGACATTCACCCAGTGTGCCGTCAGGGAAATGTAGTGTCCCTGGCCACAAGCACTTGTCCATGTGTCAGTCGTTAAGTGGACCTTCCCAGTAACTGCGTTGGTCAGGGCACGGGTGATGTTACGGGACACATGGTGGTGTAAGGCGGGGACGGCACACCGGGAAAAGTAGTGGCGGCTGGGGACTGCGTACCGAGGGACAGCTGCTGCCATCAGGCTGCGGAAGGACTCAGTCTCCACAAGCCTAAAATGGCAGCATTTCGATGGCCAGTAATTTGGAAAGGTGTGAGGTAGTGCTAATGGCCTGTGGTGGGTGGCTGGGTATTTTTGCTTGCGCTCAAATGCCTGGGGTAACGACATTTGGACGCTGCGCTGGAACAGGGAAGTGGATGTGGTCGCTGATGGTGCTTCAGATGGTACAGGTGCAGGGCGGGAGGTATGCGAGCCTGCGCCTTCGACAGGCGATTGGCCGGCACCGAAAACAGGGGAAGAGGAGCAGTGGTGTGGCCTGCAGACACAGATTGGCGATCCGGGCGTTCCTCCCACTTATTACGGTGCTTGGATGCCATGTGTCGGATCATGCTGGTGGTGGTGAGGTTTCTAGTGTTCATGCCTCGGCTCATTCTGGTGTGGCACAGGTTGCAAACTACAATTTTTTTGTCGTCCGCACTTTCCTAAAAAAAACGCCATACCGCGGAACACCTAGCCCTTGGCAAGGAGATTTACGCAAGGGGGTGCTCCGTGGAACATTTGCGGACCGGTTTGGTGCGGTCGGCCTTCTTTCTTTAGCCACACCACTGCCTCTTCCAGCCTGTTGCGGTGTTGCAGATGGCTCACCCTCAGGACTGCTGTCATCGCTCGGCTCTCCACCTTCCAGGTGGGGTCAGTGACCTCATCGTCCACCAAGTCCTCCTCCACTTCCTCACTCTGATCATCCTCCTCATTTCTTGATCCCACCACATACTCAGTCATTGACAA